>JACEGR010000361.1:0-287099 GCA_014170235.1 Listronotus bonariensis | reverse complement strand
TATTATTAACTTTCCACCAGAAATAGGTTCATGTGTTTAAAAAATATATTTTTTTATTTTAGTATCCATAACATACAAAATCCTAATTCATAGTTTCCAATTATAAAACTAAATTATACTTACATACTAGTCTAAAAAACACTTATTCTTAATGGGTAAAAATTAATTGCATATGGAAGTTTTAACAAAGCCAAAGATAATACTAGTTTTAAAAAAATATTATTAATTTTAATACGAACAAGCATTTAAAAATATTTTACAGATTGTAAGATTACCTGATTTTTATAATAGATGAGCTGCCATCAAATATTTAAACTTTTTTAAAATATTGTTTTTTAAAGATAACTATGGTAATTATAGAATAAAAAAAAACAATAAATATGCTGTAATTTAAAACAGTAGATTGGTAATAAGTGTTGAGAACATTTTTTTTCACATACTATTATGTAAGTAAAATTTGGCATTTCAACTGTGTTTGGGCCAATTAAAAGACCTTATGCAGGGCCGTTCCTAAGGTGACATGCGCCCTGGTGCAAAAAATTTTGGCCGCCCCTAGAAGAGAATGTCTTTTGGTAACATGAGAAATTTAAATTGTAAAAGCAAAAAAAAAAGGGAAGAGCAAAAAAATGTCAAGAGCAAACAAAGGGTCTCACTTTCAACATTGCTTTTTTCCTTCGTATCAAATATTTAAAAAAAAGATTCCCATTTTTGAATTACATTGTTACCAAAATTTTATAAATTACCGCTCCTTCATTTTAAGCATTTTCGCCCTTTTTTCAAAATTTCCGCCCCCGCAGCCTTGCGCCCTGGTGCCTTGCACCACTTGCACCACCCGGTAGGCACAGCCCGGACCTAATAAATTGGTCATAGTGGAAGGAGCATAAAAAACAGAATAAAAGAACACAAAACATCAATTTTAAATGGTTTAAAAAACACAGGCATTTCAACACATTGTATAGAACAAAACCACTTTATAGATCTTAATAATGTTAAACTACTCCATAGAGAAAACAAAGGTAAAAAATTAAATTTATATGAACAACTAGAAATTAAAAAATCACTTATAGACAATACAACTCTTTCTACCAATGATCAAATAAATTTCGCAGATATGCCAATTATAAATAAATTTATTACCACATCTGGGCCGCATAATAAAACCCCTAATAATATTTTATAGACCTTTTTGGGAAAAACGTGTTAAATGGTTCTGTTTGTAAATATTTCTCTTTTTTAAGTTTAGTATACGAAGTACTCTTGATGAAGCCCTAGAAAGGCGAAACAATTGTAGAGTAATGCTCTAATAATTTTGAAACATTAAAAAGCAATTTTTCTATTTAGTATTAATATTTAAAAAATGTTTCACAAGAAACCAACTGCGGATACAATTCAGTGTACTAATAAATTTGGTTTTGTATGTTATGCTATGGGCAATAAAATATAAAAAATGCTTTTGAGCACATACACATTTCTGATAGAAAGTTTACAGCTTGATATAATTAACAGATATTTTAATGTGCCAATGCATACAAGCTAAATATCCATATTTGTTTGGGTACATAAGTTTATAAAGGTTTGAAATAATTACCTTTTTCAAAACAAGTCTTTATTTAAAAATAAATTACAATTGTTTCTACAGCTAATGGCTTTCGCAGCCATGGCCAACTTGGACAAAAAAATTTGACGATTTTTGACATAAAAATTAAAAATACCTATAAAGTGTTATACATCATTTTAAAGGAAAAAAACGTTTTCATCAAAACGGTATTAGATTACCCATTAAATGGCCCACAACTTTTTCCATTTAATAATCTTTCTATCTCTTCTTTTCTTTCTACTTTCCAATATCCCAACACACTCTCTACCAATTTTGGACACACTGTATGTAGACATAAGTTCTTTATGTATATTTATTGTCTTATATTTACCATAATACTTTATACAAGTAAACATTTTTAATCGGTGGGAGAGTCTACCAAATGGCGGAACATTTTTAAGAATTGGCAGGACGCGGGACAATCCACCAAAAGCGGGGTTTTTCCGGCAAAATCGGAATGTGTTGTCACTTTAAATTATTTGTTCAAGGTTCTTTTTATATTATTCTAGCTTTTTTATAGCAGAAATTATTTCATAGATGTAAGCAGTTCATTAAATATTCCATTTTACCAGAAAATTAATCAGAATTTAACTGATTCCTTTAAGGCGGTAGTGGTCGGCAGTCGCTAGCACGCCTAGCAGCTTATATCTGCGAATTCAACACCTTTCAAATATCAGTCACTAGAAGTTATAGAACGTTGGAGTTTAAAGAAGACCTAAAGACTTTGTACGGGTTAACAGGGGTATTACAGAAACCGACATCATTTTTGTTTAACGATACCCAAATCACTGATGAAACTTTTTGGAAATTATAAATAATATGTTAAGTAGTGGAGAAGTGGCTAATTTATATAAGCCTGATGAGTTTGAAGATGTAAGTTCTTTAATATTTTTTAATTCATACCAAATTATATTTTTATGTTGACAGCGTCTGCAAAAACTTGCCTATGATCCCGTAGTGAATAAATTTTTATTTTAAGGTTAAAGGCAAGCTAGAAAGTGCAGCAACTAAAGCAGGAATAATTTTAAGCAATGAAGCTATATACGAGTTTTTAATTCAAAGAGTTCGTGCTAACTTACATATCGTTTTGTGTATGAGCCCTATAGGCGATGATTTTAGAAATAGATTAAGGTAGTTCGGGTTTATTAATCTTAGGTTTTCCCGTCAAAAATACAAGTGTACATTTTTAGACAATATCCAGCGCTAGTTAACTGCACTACAATAGATTGGTTTCACGAATGGCCTAAAGAAGCACTCCTAGAAGTTGCTCTTAAGTTTATAGCTGATGTTAATTTTAGTGAAACTATTACTGGAGAAGATTTAGTAAGAAAAACTATTTGACTAAATAAAATGTAAACTTTTTATAACCATTTTAATTTTAGAAAACCAGAAGAGAATCTTTAGTTCTCTCAACTCAAGAAAAAATGATGCGTGCAACTTCTGAAGCTTTCGCTACAATTCATGATTCCGTAGTGCAGTACTCGAAACTCATGTTACAAGAGATCAAAAGGCACAATTATGTAACACCAACCAATTATTTGGAGTTGGTTTCAGGTTATAAACGGTAAAATTTACCTTCGAGAAAGAGTTTTAGCTCAAAATAAATTAAGTTAAAACACCTACTGACTTGTAAATACGTTATTTCCTAGGACTATGTGATAACAGCTACTTTATTGAGTAAATTTGTTAAGGAAGTGTAAAGTACAGAGGAAGTAATTTACGTTAAAACAAAAGAATGCCCCTCTTGAAAAAGATTATGCTAACTTTTAGCAAACGAGAGAGCTTTCTTTGAATGATTTTGCCATTTGTTTACTAGAAAATTTACAAAAAAAAAACGAACATTTATTTAGAAAGTCAATTGTAAATTGTTTATCATAAAAGAATTATTTAATTGATAGTTATTTATGCACTATTAACTTTTTGTTATATTTTTAGCATGTTGGCTTTAAAAAGAGGAGAAGTGTCCGCGCAAGCTAATAAACTAAGAAATGGCCTTTGGAAAATAGACGATACAAAGAATAAAGTAACAACCATGTCCATAGAATTGGAAGAAGCACAAGTAAAAGTTGCTGAATTTCAACAACAGTGCGATGATTACTTGGTCATCATCGTGGCTCAAAGAAAAGAAGCAGATGATCAACAAGTAAGTAATTACTCCTATTAATGTGATATTTAAAGTCTACTGTATTGTAACTATGTAAAATTTTTAACTGTTTATTTTAGTATTCTCTCAGTTATTTTTTGTATGATATATAACATTTTTAATCTTTCATCACACGAGAAATTTTAGGCTCACTGATAACTTTAATAACTTGTTATTAAAATATAATTAAATTTGTTTTTTTTTGTTTTTTAATTTAGAAAGAAGTAGCAAAAAAAGTATTAAAATCGGCGAGGAAGAGGTTCAGTGTAAACGCATGGCGGACATAGCACAAGCAGATCTAGAGGAAGCCATGCCCGCTCTAGAAGAAGCCATAAGAGCTTTAGATTCGCTAAGTAAAAAGACATTAGTGAGATGAAAAGCTACGGTACTCCACCTCAGAAAGTAAAAATGGTAATGGAAGCCGTTAATATACTAAAGGGGGTAAGAAAAGTATTTTACTCTAAATTAGAGATTTTTACATAGAGTTAATTCCCTTTAATTATAGCAGGGAGCCCAAGAGGAAAAGAAACCTTGTCCCTCTAATGTACCCCTACCATATATGAAGGTTACAGGAATAAAAGACGGAATTTCCGTTTTTATCAAAATCAAGATTATTAGCGCAATCTGATGGTACATGGTTATATTTTTATTTCCCAACATATCAGCCAAATAAAACTAATATTGTGGATGCATGTGGATGATGATTTTTTTACAACTTTGTCATTTACCTATTTCCATATGCCACTCATAAATCATCAGATTATTGAAATATACAATGTTCTGCATGTACTTAACTTGTTTTAATCTAACGCGCTTGAGTTTTTCTAAGGATAGATCTTTTTACTAATCTGACGGTACATATGTGGTACGGGTACATAAAAGGGATCAAGGTTTCTTCCCATATAATTTTCTAACGGGCTTAAGTAACGCGTTAAATCCCCTCTTGGGCTCCCCTACTTATATAGAATTATGTTAGCCTTGTATCTAACATCTAACTAGGCACCAAATGAGAAGCGAATTAAACTTCGCTTGCCTAGCATTAGATTATGAAGGATATTTCATCACCAAACAAACAAAAAACCATAGTTTATTATTTTCACTTGACTTCTTTAAGGTTGACCCTAGCTGGGCCGAAGCCAAACGACTTTTGGGAGAAATTAACTTTTAAAAGACTTAAAAGAGTTTGATAAAAACCATATTTCTGAAAAAACTTTAAAGAAGATAGCGAATTATACAATGAACGAAGAATTCATACCGGAAAAAGTGGGGATAGTCTCTTTGGCTGCCAAGTCGTTATGCCAGTGGGTCATCGCTATAGAAAAATATGCCAAAGTTTGGAAGTAAGCCAATATTTGCAGTACATGGTGTTCCATATACAAATTTACTTTTCTTGGATTTAAAGAATGTTTTATTTTTTATGTTATCTACAGAGAATTATAAAAATCTTATTTTTAAATATTATATACTTTTAGAGTTGTAGGACCCAAAAAGCAAAACTCGACGAAGCATTGGAATCATTAAAAGAAAAACAGGCCATGCTTGCGGAAGCACAGGCAAAACTGGCGGAATTGAACATGTATCTCCAGAAATTACAAAAGGAGTATGAGGAAAAATTAGAACAAAAGGAAGAGCTAAACAGAAAGGTTAAAACAAAATATACACATGAAGGGATAAATAAATATATATTATTCTAATGACACGTATTTTAAATGCGCTTAAAGACATTCATACAAGCATTAAACTTTATGTAGTTAACACTAAAAATATGTTGGTATAGATAGCCAATATGAATATTTTTATGTACCGACCTCGCATCACTTTTTGTCATACGGAGGTATTTTATTTTACTTTTTTATTTTCTATGGAAGAAGTTACATAATAGCTAAAGATGCCAAAAAATATTATTTTAGGCCGAATTGTTAAAACTTAAACTAGAACGAGCAGCAACCCTCGTCGATTGCCTAGCAGGAGAAAGAACAAGATGGCAGGAAACGGTAAAGGTGCTGGATACAAATTACACATTTTTACCGGGAGACTGTTTACTAGCCACTGCTTTTATTTCCTACATGGGTCCGTTTGTTAGTAACTATAGAGAGCAAATTGCGGCAGTCTGGCAAAAGGAGGTAATGCACAATTTATTTATCTATTAATAAAATAAAAGCGACAAAAAACTTTTAAATTAGAAAATTACAGCTAGCTTAACACACCAACATAACGTTTGTTTATAGGCGATAGCTCAGGAAATCTGGACATCTACAGGTTTTAACGTAGTACAATTTCTAAGTGATCCTACGACGATAAGGGAATGGAACATACAGGGTTTGCCGGCTGATAATTTCAGCACAGAAAATGGAATTATCGTTACAAAGGGTTCTAGATGGCCGTTAGTTATAGATCCTCAATGCCAGGCGCAGAAGTGGATCAAGGCAATGGAAGGCAGAAATAATTTACAGGTTAATATTGAAGGTGACAAACAACATATATACAGTGTGTCTCAGGATAGGTCAAATGGACCAAAAATTTTGGAATCCCTACACGTCCTTTTGGGAAAACTGGTCGCATGGTCCAAAATTGATAAATACAAAATTTTACTCCGATTGGTTATAAACAGGGCGAGTTATAATTAGAAATATGAAAAATGACCAAGAGTAAAGAACCTATATTTTTAAAAATGGGACAAAATTTTATAAGAAAATGTTGTACTTAGTTAAAGAATTAAAGCAAAAATATTTTTTCCATTTTTTGCATTATGCATTAACAGTTTTTAAAATACTTGGCTTAAGGCAGCGAATTAAAAGAAATATAAATATTAAATTTCCTTTTAAATTTTGCTCCCTCTTGTCCATTATGTAAGTGGTTATGCGTCATATAAAAAAATGAAAACTATATATTTTTTTACTCTCATGCTTTAACTTTAAATTTTGACATAAAATTTAATTTTCTACAATATTTACTTTTACAATTTTGTTCTATTTTTAATAATAAAAGTAGTTAGCTCATGGACATTTTCATATTTTTACTTATAACTCGCCCTGTATAATACCAATTAAAGTAAAATTTTGTATTTATTAGTTTTGGACCATGCGACCAATTTTCCCAAAATTTCGTTTTAAAATTCAAAAATTGTTGGTCCCTTTGTCCTCTTGTAACACCTATCCCGGGACACACTGTATACCATTCATTCTACTTTCGTCTATGCAAGCCAGAGTAATTAGTATGAAAATCTAAGTACTTTTCTTTAAACTTAAAATTGAAACATTTATAATCCATATTACTAGATTTTTGTATCACAATTTATAGAATTTTTTTCTTGACCAAAGCATGGATAACTAGATTAAACTAGTCGCGTTTTACCAATCATAAAAATAAAAGCTTATTTTTGGTATACTATTTTTGGGAAAAATTACTAAAGACTAATATCCTAGGCATGTTTGCTTAGGCTGTGTTTTTTACACGGTGTAACGATATCTTTTTTATAGGTGGTTGACTTTGGTATGCCAAACTTTATGTCAGTTATAGAAAAAGCAGTTCAGTTTGGTAATCCAGTATTACTTCAAAACATTCTCGAAACTATTGATCCTTCCATAAACCCCATTCTGGCAAAGGCTGTTATTAGACAAGGAGGTCAATTTATGATAAAAGTAAGTTTTGTATGGTGCAAAAAAAAGTTTACTAGATGCTTTTATAATAAGATGCATGACATTTCATAATACGAATATGCTCGTCAGGGATGGTTAAGGTACCGAAATGTTTTTTTATTGTTTAGTTAGACGATAAGATGGTTTCCTATGACGAAAAATTTAAATTTTTCGTAACAACAAAACTGACAAATCCTCATTATGCACCCGAAATATCTACTAAGACGACTTTGGTGAATTTCGCTGTAAAAGAACAAGGTTTGGAAGCTCAACTATTGGGAATTGTTGTCAGAAAAGAGAAGCCACAATTGGAAGAGGAAAAAGATAATTTGGTTATGACAATAGCTACAGGTTTGACAATACGTTAAACAATTTGTTCACAACAGTTCCTATATGTCCAATTTAGCGTATCATGTTAGGATAGGGACCGTTTAATACTCACGTGGATTCATGTGAATATAAAGTGCTACCGCCTACAATATAAGAAAGAACTCGACACCTTTCTGTGAAAGGCCTACAATAAATAATATGTCTTTCTTAGGTAAAAGAACTTTAATGGATCTAGAGAACGAGCTACTGCGTTTGTTAAATGAAACCAGAGGATCCCTTCTAGAAGATGCCGAACTCTTTAATACTCTACAAACATCAAAAGCAACTTCTGAAGAAGTATCAAAAAGTTTGGCGGTATCAGAAAAGACTGAGGTACAGATTGATGCAGCAAGAGAGGTACAATGTCTTACTTATTTTAACTAGTTTTTAATTATTTCTTTTCCTTAAATATTTTTAACATTTTGTTATGTTCTTTTTAGGGTTATAGACCGTGTGCAAAAAGAGCAGCGATTTTATTTTTCGTACTTAACGACATGGGGAATATAGACCCTATGTACCAGTTTGCTTTAGATGCTTACATATTTTTATTTATGAAGTCGATAGTAAAGAGCCCTAAGTTAGTAATTTTACCAGATAGAATAAATGCCTTAAACGAATATCATACCTTTTCAGTTTATAAGTAAGTATAATTGCTTTACAGTTTTTGTTGTGGAATTGATTCGTAAATGTCTAATAGGGTTTTTTTGTATAATTGTGTAATAATTAAAGTGACAAAAAGATATTGTGAAGGTTTAAGTCCTTAATATTAATATTAATATTAATATTAAGAGGTCTATCATCGCGTCTAACAGTTTCTTTTTAATGCAAAACTCACAAATTGTTCATCTGAAAAATTTTACCAACACACAGTCTTGGAGAAAAAAGATCTCTTCATAAATTGTCGTCAAATAAGCCGTTCCGTGTAATCGAGGTTTGATCATTGAACTTTTTAATTTTGTTTCCTAAGTTTGGATTTTTGTTACTACTACAAATATTAGTAAATAAATACAACCAAAACATATTTTCAAAGAAAGTTGGATGTGCTACAACAAAGGTCTCTTAACATTTTTCAATAAAAAATTCGACATAATACTTTTGGATTTTCTTCAACGTCGAATTACTTTTAAGAAGTGAATTTATTGAAAAATATTAAGAGACCTTTTTGTAGCGGATTGAAATTTCGTTAAAAATATTTATTGAATTTATTTAAATATTAAAATGTATAGTAGTAACAAACATCCAAACTCAAGGCTCAAAATTAAAAAAATAGTTTAATTTTAAATGCCCCCCACATGAAAAAGGCTTTTTGGGGGGATTTAATTTTCTATAAGAATATGTGTTTATATATGAAGATAAACCTCTTAATATTAATATCAAACTTTCACGATATTTTTTTGTCACCTTAAACATTTTCGGTCGTTTTTTTGGGCCAGCCTTATGTTTATGGATTTTTAGAAACACTTGTAGAGCACTTTTTGAAAAACACAAGCTTTTATTCTCCTTTCATATGTGTATCAAAATTCTAAACGCACAAGGAAAAATTGTGGCCCCCGAATATACTTTTCTGCTACAAGGTGGAGTGGTACTGGATAGAGAAAATCAAATGGAAAACCCCTGTTCAGGTAAAGAACATATTCGAGAGATATAGACTAACCTATATTTTCCTAATATTTTTTGTAGGTTGGTTAAATGAAATGGCCTGGGATAATATCACTGAGTTAGATAAGCTACAAGGCTTTCATGGAGTAATTGATTCTTTTGAACAATATGCGAGAGACTGGTACAACTGGTATACACACACCGAACCAGAAACTCTACCACTCATAGGTAATATAAAAAAATGTCTAACTTTGGTATAAAAATATATTTTCTTAAGGTTTGCTTGGCGTTATTTTTTTGCATTGCACTTGCGTTTCTTTTGTAGGTGAATGGGATGGAATATGCAATGAATTCCAAAAATGCTATTTGTTAGATCTTTACGGACAGACCGAGTTTCGTTTTGCATTTCAAATTTTATAGTAAACCAACTGGGACCCCAATTTGTTGAACCTCCCGTGTTAGGTAAATAAAACTTACCGTATAATTTTAATATTATATGCACAATTTAACCCTCAAACACCGCTGTTTCCCCCTCCGACTGCACCACTAAGTTTGGCACAGTTTAACGAAATTTTGTTGTATGTGACATGTGACAATTACATTTGTTTTAATGTTTAATTAATAATGGATCTTAAAATTCTAGATGTTAAGGCGGTGTTAGAAGAATCTGTCCCCCAAACTCCGCTTATTTTTGTACTTTCTCCAGGAGTTGATCCTACATCAGGGCTTATAGCATTAGCTGAGACATCCAAAATGAGTTCCAGATTTCAATCTTTAAGTTTGGGACAAGGACAAGCGCCAATAGCTACAAAGTAAGAAAATATACCAGGTGTTATAAGTTTTGGTGGGGAGCGACTGAGGGCGACTTTCTGTTTACAGCTCATTGCAGATGATCAGCTCACCTAACTCCATAGGAAATGTTATTCCAATAATTTAATTCATATTTAAAACTTTGATGGATCATTCAGGCATAACATAATAGACGGTTATAAAAGAATCGCACACTAAATTGAGATTTTACTAACTTTTAGACTGTTACAAACTGGTGCCAAAGAAGGCCATTGGGTTTTCTTAGCCAACTGTCACTTGTCACTTAGTTGGATGCCCAAACTGGATAAAATTGTTGAAATCTTGCAAACCGGGAAAGTTAATCCCAGCTTTAGACTGTGGCTTAGTTCTAGTCCACATCCGGAATTTCCCATATCAATTCTGCAAGCTGGAATAAAAATGACAACGGAACCCCCAAAGTAAGCTCTTAAAATACACGTCTTGCCAGCTCGATACTATAAATTGAGTTTCTGTGTATTGAACACTAGCAAACAGAGATTAGACAATAAGCGCCTGAAATCTTTCTTGATGCGATGACGCGCTTTGTCGTTGCTTTAGACAGTCTCTTTTTCACGCATTGGCAAAAATTGCCCATGGTAATTTTCAAGTGGCACCACGTAAAGCCACTCTAAAAAGTTCATACGCAATTAAATCAACAAAAAAAAAAGAATCCTATGCGTCACCGTGTCTAATCTCCAACGGTTAGTGTTGTGGCGGTGCTATGGCGTAATGAACCTAAAAACAAAAAAATACTTACAAATAAATAAGGCGAACGGAAGTGCCGCCATTTTGCGAAAAACTTACCGTTCCCGATTTATAAGATTATTTCTGTTGGTTTATTGACTTTTTACCGATATCTCTTCTAATGTTCGTTTAAATAATAAATAGCTTATAACCAAACTTTTAAGTCACACTTTAATTTCAATTTACACTTTTTTTCCTAAAATTAATATTTTCAAAGTTACAATGCGTTCAATGCTGTACTACCGAGTACAAGGACAATAAGAACAAAAAATGCACAGCGTTATCCGAGAATCGAAACGATAGTAGTACCTGGCCAGATGTTGAATGACGTGTTTAGGCCCAGCTGGCGTTAACCACACAGTCACAGGATTTTTGAAATTAACGCATAATAGCTTTGAAAACATTAATTTAAGAAGAAAAAAGTTTAAAATAAAAGTTGTAGAAAATTTATTGATCTAAGAGTTTAGCTACTATATATTTAAAGAAAGATGGAAAATTTAATTATCTATAATAAAGGTCCATATAATTGTGGGTATCAAGTGCACGGTTACGTAGATATAGGCCCAAACGGTTTTTCGCAAAATGGTGACACTTTCGTTCTCCCTATTTGTAAGGATTTTGTGATTTTAGGTTCTTTACATCATATTGCACCTATCTGTAAAAAAATTACTCCTGCCAAAGTTATGCATTATGGAAAGAGTAACTCGCTGCCTATATTATTTTTCGTATTCCCCATGACCCTTTTGAAATGACTGAACGGCTGAACGTGTTTATGAATAATAAATGGTAAAATGATAACACTTTTTTGTTGTGTGTACACCTTAAAAATTAATTGATTTTAATTTAAAATAATATAATTTTTAATATAAAATTTACCTTTTATTAAAAAAATACAACACCAATAATCTTTCTGTGTTGATATACTTCTTAGGTTGAAATATCTATGATACACTGTCAGTATAGCTAAATTAGTAGCATGAGCCTAGAAAACAGAAAAAAAATGTTTATGCACGTTTAACATTACATCGAAAATGGTTTGATCAATTGAATATCCCAAACCACTGACTCAACTCAGTACATAAAAGCTTTTAAATTAAAAATTAAAATATTTTTTTATTGTTTAAAATACAAAATGATTTTTAATTACGTTTAGAAATTATGATAAAAGCTTGAACAATGTACAGCACAATCTGAGTCTATTTTGTAACTTTATTGAACTGTTCTTATGTATACTAAAATACAAGGTACAATAAAAGTTAAAACACACCAGGAAAAAAGCATAAAAACACTTTTAAAACAATTTAATACGTAAAGGGAAAAAGTTTATTTATCGAACACCACCCCGATTTTAATTATTTAGAGCAGTGTTTTTCAACCTGTGGGTCGCTTCTCCAGGGGTCGCGGTCGCGAGAGGTAGAAAGAACTAGAGATGATTTTAAAAAAATAGTTAAGTATAAAAAAATATATTTATTAAGAAAATGTTAACAAGAAGAAATATACTCTTAAACATTTGCATTTAAACGAATTAACAAAGAAAAATCATATGACTCCTTATTCATCCTAATGCGAAGTTTGCGTTTTTTTTTTTTTTTTGATTGATTAAATTTTATCATTGTGGAGAAGTTTTTGCTACATTGAGAATTAAGTAGTTTTCCAAATTTAGGCGATTTGTTTGTTTACTTTTTATTTGATCCATTGATAAATGTGTCAACTGGTACAAATATAAAGTGACAAATGGAAATAAAACGAAGACCTCAGTTGTTAAATCCGGGTAATATGTTTTTCTTTTCAACCAAAGGGTATCCAGATTGTCAGACTTGGTTTCCAAGTGTAACATCCCATCGGCAGATAACTCCTTCAGGTTTTCTTCAAGATTAGTTGTCAAATTTGCCCCATTTATAGCTGCAGTTAAAAACGGATTAGGATCCACCTTTGCCTAGTGTTTGCCGATATCACTTGCACACAGAAGTATTGACACTAAATTATTCAATAACATTTTCATACCAGCTATCTATGCATTGATGTTTATCTCACATCCGACTTCTTCATTGAAAGACTGTGATGTGTGTGAGACAAATGATTTGTTTTTTGATTTATAAACGATGACTACAAGTGTAAAGCCATGGATTTTGTTTTTTGCAGAAATTAAATTTTTATCCTGCCTCTGAAGGGTCTTATTCAAGATATTTACTGCTCAAATAGGTCAGAAATAAAAGCTAATTTTAAAAGGAATTCCGCAACAAATCGCATGCTTGCGCCACACCTCACTCGCCGGATTCGATGTAAGGACAAATATAAAAGTGTCGGTAAACTGCACAAAAAACTTAAAATTAAACTGGAGTTTAGGAATTAAAATTAAGCGCAAAAATTTTATATTCTTGAAAAACAAACCTGTTTATCACAGGTTTAAGCGGTGCCGAAGTCCCAATTTCGAAATCTCAAGTTCAAACATAAGGTTTATGGATAATAAAACGTTTATAAAATTAAAAAAAAACTAAGGTTAAAACCACAGAAGTCAGGATAATTTGACATTATATTACTTTATTAATATTTTTAGAGAATGTGTTATACATACTTCATTATGCATTTATATTCAAATCCCAATTATGAAGACGCATAAAAATGTATGGATTGAATATTTGTTGCATAATGACATGTAACATGAAAAAAGTTAAAGGTCGGGGGTAGCGAAATATTTTTTCCTACTAGGGGGTCGTGTACTAAGAAAAACACTGATTTAGATTATAAAACTTAATTTTATTGTATTTCCTCTTATTTTACACAATTTAAACCTGAATTGGGCCACAATATTCTATAAACACCTTTAAAAACCCATAATTTGTATTTATTTTAAACATTTATGCCCGTATTAGTTCGACAAAAATTATGTTAAAAGTAACATAAATTGTTTTTAGGGTTTGAAAGCAAATTTAAAACGTCTCTACCAGCTTTTGACTGAAGAGCAGTTTAACGCTTGCCAGCATCCAGAAAAGTACAAGAAGCTACTTTTTGGTCTATGTTTCTTTCATTCTATCTTGTTGGAGAGAAAGAAATTCCAACAGTTGGGTTGGAATGTTATCTACAGTTTTAACGATTCAGATTTTGAGGTAAGGTAAAAATATTGGAAAAATTTAAGGTGATTCAAAACATGGAGTGATTTAAGAAAGGACACAAATTTCAGAGCCTCAAAAATGACAATTTAACCTAACTTACCTTAGTCCAAAAGTTTATGGTTTCAGAGATGCAGGATATCAAAAATGTATTCTGAAATTGGTTTTTAATAAAACTGTTAATAATAGGTGTATTGTCGCAATATTCGGCTAGGGAAGTGACAGATTAGAATCTGCCATTTAATTTGTTGTAAAAACTAGGAGGCGCTACCTGCGGTATCTTTGACAAATTAAAAACGAAATAACTTTTTTAAGCCTCCCTGTACATACATTAGATAAGATTAGATTAGATTAGATTAGATTAGATTAGATTAGATTAGATTAGCTTGTAGTACGAGATCCCACTGCAAAATTACTACGTTTATAATGTACAGAATTAAATCTACATTTTTATATACGTTTGGGAATAGGAGAATATATTGACAATAGGGAGCCAGTGAAAAAGTGGCCGCAAGTCGAGGAAAATAAACTTGCTACAAGTAATTTTAAATAAATAAATAAAAATTAATTTTTGGAACAAAATTTCGTTTACTTGTTTTTTAAATAAAAACTCATCCACATCATAGAATTGTATGTAAAGAGTTTGAAAATCCATGGCTGTCTATGAAAAATAGACGCAAGCACTGGGCAGCCAGGGTATAAACATGTAATATTTTGGTGCATGTATTACGTTCATAACGTACACGCATGTTTAATATATCAAATTAAAGATCTTTTTTAAATACGATGATGTATGGCTGGCAGCCTATGAAAAAATGGCCGCAAAATAGGGGTGCCAGCTGTTAAAAACACGAAGTATCCGAGATAAAGTGAGAGTTGGCGCGCAACGCCACTTCTTAGACGAAATAGTTATTCTTTATAAAAATGTTTGCTTGTAAAAAAATATGAATCACGAGGTGAAAATGTTGATTTTGTATACAGGGTAATCAAAAACTTAAAACACATAATTTTTCTTTAAGAGTACATACTACCTTTATTTTGCATTTTCAAGCAAAGTTTCATTTATAAAATATATTTATAATAACATTTTAAATGACATATTAAATTTACAGGGGTATCAAAAAGTTTCATGAAACTGATTTTGGAGTCATTAAAAATTAATTATTTAAAATTTTTATAACAAAATGACCCTAAAAAGTCTCATAATTTCCTTTTCAAAACCTGAATGAACTAATCGAAAAGATAAAAACGGACCCTTATAGAACTTTTTACGCAGAATACAGTGGCGTACTTGAAATTTTTTTCGAATTTACTTTCTTTGAGATATTAGCCAGAGTTGCACTTTTGTTGCGACGAAACTAAGGGGGCTAGGAAAAATCTGTTTGCGGCATCTTTCGTTTGACAAAAAAGTAGCTCGGTGTCGCCAAAAACCGCATCTTTGTAACTTCACTTATAAGCGAGAAAACCCGTAAAACACACGAAAATAGGACACCCTGTACAGGTTTCACAAAAAACTAAAAAACATGTTCTTTCTATTAGACTAAACTACCTATATTTTTCATTTTCTCACTTTATCTCGGATACTTCGTGTTTTTAACAGCTGGCACCCCTATTTTGCGGCCATTTTTTTATAGGCAGCCACACATCATTATATTAAAAACAAATATCTTTAATTTGATATAAAAACATGCGTGTACGTTATAAACGTAATACATGCACCAAAATATTACCTGTTTATACCTGGCTGCCCAGTACTTCCGGCCATTTTTTTATAGGCAGCCATGGATTTTCGAATTCTTTACATACATTCCTATGATGTGGATGAGGTATTATTTAAAAAGAAGTAAACGAAATTTTGCTCCAAAAATTAATTTTCAGTTATTTAAAAATTTAAATTACTTGCGGCCACTTTTCGACTGGCACCCTATTGTCAATATATTCTCCTATTCCTAAACGTATGTAAATATGTAGATTTAATTTTGTACATCATGAATGTAGTAATTTTGCAGTAGGATCTTAGTCTATGAAGGTGGATTGTAATCCTCTAACACTGAAACCTGTTCAGGTTTATCATGTATCCTCCATCCCTATGTTAGAGCAAACTATTCCAGCTGGTCTTTTTATTCATACTCCACAAGCTTGATACTGGCTCCTTGGTAAATGTTGCTGCTTTAGGTTTTTCTCACCCAGCCTTGCAAACTGCAGACGACAAAGGGCTTCACAGTAACACCATATGTGTTCTGCGGTTTCTTCTTGTTCCTGGCCGAACCTGCATAGGTTTTCTTCTGCCAGGCCTATTGTTTCCAGGTGTTTATTCAGTTTGCAATGACCTGTTAGTTGAAGTTGACCCACTTTAATTCATACTGCCTTCCGGTTGTAATTCTGAAGGTCTTTCGTAAATTCCGACGGGTATGCCTTTATGATTTTTTTCACCTGACGCTCTTCTGGTGTTCTTATCCACTTGTCTTGGGATTCCATCATGATCCATGATCTAATAGATGACCTTACTTGGCATGACGGAATACAACAGCGGGGCTCGGAGCCTACCATTGCCTTGTCACCATTCTCCTTTGCCAGTTTATCAACTTCCCCATTGCCCTGGTGTGTACTAGATTATGTCGGCTTTAACGGGAGGGTTTGCCTTCCAGTCCTTTCTATCTGGTATAATTGTTTGAACCCCACTGATCACAATAAGCAGGTCATCCGCATACCCTAGACAGTTGTACCTTTCACCATTCAATTTTTTTATCTTTGGACAAACCACGAAGGCTAAAAGCCTAAATACTAACGTACCGTGGGTGTCTTAAGCGAGGTAAGAGGGAGTTTGTTGACACGGGACTTAAATACTTGAAGATTTGGGGGAAGGAAAGACCTCCGCGGGCAGCAGGTTCCACAATCTAGAAACTCTAGGGATAAAAGAACGAACAAGTGAGTTTGTTAAGAAGTTCATCTACCAGGACTGCCCCATATAATGGCGATAAAACGCCTTCCTGTGGGCAGCACCTCCCCACTTTAGTATCCATTGTTACTGCGCCTAGGGTGGATCTAATGACCTTATTTCTCAGGCCGGCTTCAATCCAGTTGCAGACCGTGTCGGGAATACTTTTGTCGTCAACGTCATCTCCTTGTCGTCAATCGACTTATCCAGAAGTGTGTTTAGATGTATCTATCAACTATTTTTCCAGCGCTTTCAGGAGGAAAGAGGGCTTAGGTGTTCTGTCTAAGGATTTGCCCACCTTGGGTAGGTAGATCACCCTTGACTTTTGCCATATTTTGGGTATGTAGCCCCAGGCTATACATGCTTAAAAGATTGTGCAAAGGTGTGGCATTAGAATGTCTTGTCCTTTTTGCATTAACACTGGGAAGATTACATCTAGGCCGGGTGATTTGAACTGCTCAAATTAGCCTAAAGCCCATTTGATGAAGTTTACCACCTCAGCTGCTTGTTTCCAATCCACTTTCTTTGGGCGTTTTAGCCTTGTTGAGTTGGTGATTATTGAAGAGCCTGGGAAATGTGTCTTTATTAGCAGCTCCAGGCTCTTCTCCGTTGTGCTCACGTATGATCCATCTGCTCTCTTTAGCAGGCCGCGTTCTTGATCGGTGCCCTTTTGCCATGATTCTGTGCACTCTAGCGCACACGGGAGTTTCTAAAATCTCCTGGCAGAATTGCTCCCAGGGCTTTCTTTTCGCCCTGCGGATCTCTTTGTTGTACTGCGTTAGTTTCGCTTTGTACGAGTTCCAGTCATGGTTAGCTTTGGCCTTGTTAAATAGCCTTCCCACCTCGGCCCTAAGGTCCTGGAGATGATTCTTTCACCATACTGTCTCTCTCATTGTTTCTGGACAGTTTGCTTCGCTTATTTACTCTACTGCCAGATCGAGACCTCTCGCTGTGATTACTTTACTTACTTATCCCTTCCCCAAGCGACTCCTTGAGTATGGCCAAAGCCATCCCAATTTGTCCTCTTGGGATGGCGGAATTTGCTTACTGTCAGTTACGAGGTTTTTAGGTCAAACCTAATGTGGCGATAATCCGAGCACGATGGCTCTTGGGAGGCATGCCAATTAGTTAATTTATCGCTTACATTATGGTTGCAGATTGTAAAGTCGAGGACCTCACGCCTAGTTAATGTAACGAAGGTTGGTTCAGAGCCTATATTGGCTATATCTAACCATTTACCTATTATGAATTCTATAAGACACTCACCTTTGTTATTTACTTTGGTGCTTCCCCAGATTGTGTGATGGGCGTTCATGTCACCTCCTACCTCCAGTTTTAATCCTCTTCCTCTACAATAGGCTACTATGTCCCCCAATAAATGTGGGGGACAGGTCCTCTCTTTACCAGGGAAGTAGGCGCAGAAGATTACCCAGGCCTCAGTGCCTGCCATTCTTGTACATAACTTTTAGATGAAAATTCCCATTCTTTAACATATTTAACATAAAAAAGGTACATTTGGTAAAAGTTGATTTAAGCAGCCGTTTTTGAGATATCTGGATTTTAAAAAATCTGTATGGCCAGGTCTAAGCTATACAGGGTGTTCAAGATAAGATTCTAATATTTAGGAATTTGATTACTTAGGTGATTTTAACAGGAAAAGTTCAAATAAACATAATGTCCTAAATAGCTTAATTTTTGAAAAACAATGTGATTGTTAGCGCGCAAGTAAAAATGGAAATAAGTGGACTGTATTGTATTAGAAAAATAGGTTACACACTAACATTTAATGAAATTAGAAAAAATTGAAACCATGGGTTTTCCGAACACACAATGTACTTAGGCAGATAAAGGGCACTTACCACTTTTCTTGTCACTATGTCCTCAGGGGATCCCCTTTACCTTCGCCTTGTTGATCACCAATCTTCAGGTTTAGAAAATTAATTAAAAAACTAATAAAAATGCACAGCTAAGGTAATTTTAACGAAGTTTTGTTATCACTAAAATTAAACGGTACTATTTCCGAGTACGGCCATTTTCAGTCTCTATCCACGCGTTTGCGAGAGGTGTGTGTACCCTTGCTTAAAATACACTTTTGTGTGTTAAGCCCGCGAAAATATAAATTTTAAAAATAATAGAAATAAGAAAAAGTTGCGCTAACAGTGATAAAGTTTCTAAAAAATAGTTCTTTTTACTACTTTGTATCTCAAAAGTTAAGACATTTATTTTAGGACATAGGTTTATTTAAACTTTTCTTCTTAAAATTACCTTAGGATTCACACTTCAAAATATTAGCAAATTATTTTGAAATACGCAGTGGCATAGCTGAAAGTGTCGTGGCCAATAGTTTCACAAAAAACCTCCCTCCTTTTGTTAAATTTTCATTCTTCAAATTTACCTACAAATTCCTTTTGGGGGCCCTTAACCGGGGGCCGGGGCGGAGGTAAAATTAATTGCCTGTATATTTTGTTCATTATAAGAAAAACAATAAACAAGTCATGCTGTTTATGTTTGGCATTAGTTATGGTACAGTCTTCTTTCAGTTGTGATTGTATTTTAACGCGATTAGAATTACAATTAGGGCTTATAGTAATTATACCATATTATTGCTGAAACAAAGAAGAGCTAAGTAGTTTATTTTTTGTAATTAATCATTAATCAAATATAAAAGCTTTGTACCTAGAATTATACCGTTTTTTTTTAATTTTTAAATAATGTAGTTATCTCCCTAACTAAAAATATTTTACTTCATTTCTTTTTTAAATTTCCATTAATTTTCGGTCATTTTTTGTCCGTGTCGCAAATACTATAAATATAGGGGATATTTCATTTAGTCGTCATAGACACGTCGTAGACTAAAATTATCTTTTTTCAAATGAAACACCCTGCATTTTTGTAAAAATTTGGATTCTACGGTACATTCTTAAAATATTTTGTAAAGGGTGAAATGCATCTGCATTCAACAGCTTTTGAAATAATGATGTGTGAAAATTTTAAAATTTATACTTAGAGGGAATATGGACATAGGAATAAATTTAAAATGGTTTTATTTTTTTGTAGGTATCAGAAAACCTATTACAAATATACCTAGATGAATACACTGAGGTTACTCCATGGGATGCGCTTAAATACCTCATCGCAGGTGTAAGCTACGGAGGGCATGTGACGGACGATTGGGATAGAAGGTTGCTCACAACTTATATTAATCAATATTTTTGTGAGGATGCTTTAAATGTAGCTTACTTCAGGTAAAAAAATCATTGAACATAACAATTAGTGAATTAAATTGTCTGTAGTCTGTATTAAAACGTAGAATATATTTTATAAGAATAATCAAAATATTTATAATCATTTATATTTTAATACAGGATGTCATAATAATAACAGTAAAACCAAAAATTCTTCATGCCAAAAAGGTTAAAGAAACGTCATGTAACTAAAATATGAAAAGCATTTGGCCACATCAAAAATATGTCAAGAAAGACTACAGTAAAAAGCACCGGAACCTGTAATTTGATTGGTTTAAAGCGCCACCGCGCAACTGGTAAGGTAATGCTGTTAATTAAATATATATTTTTTAATTCGCTTTATTAAGGAATTAAAAATATTTAACTAACCAGAACTAACCATGACTCCCCTTCCCCCAATGTGATAGTTTTAAACCAGTCAAATTACAGGTTTCTGTGTCCTTTTACTGTAGTCTGTAAAGGAGATAATATTTTGCCCGGCGGTGGTAAACGGGGCGCAAGGCCTTCACTAAAGTTTTATTGAACAGGTAAATGGGGCGCAGGGATCTTGGGGTCAATAAAATCGTAAAGGTAAACGGGGCGCAAATGTTTTCTTTAAAGTAAAGGTATCGAAATAAAATGTTGGTCTATTTTTAAAACTTTTATTAATTACGAAACATTTATTGCATCAAAAAATATTTACATTTTTTGTTTACTGTCTTTGGAAAATGTAAATTTTTGTAGGCTATTAAATATTTTCCACTCACACTTTCAATTACTGATACCGACATTTTCTCACTATTAAAATCTTGAGCGGAAATCTTTTCGCACATCTATTCACTATTACAATGAGAACTGAACTGATTAAATGGTATACAAATTATTAGTGTCAATTATAGGAATTCTTAACTGCCCTGACCCACACCCCCTCTCGGGAAGGGCTGGCGCCCCATTTACCTATGATATAAACGTAACCTTACAGGCGTGAGGTAAAAGAGATATTTTCGCGCCCCGTTTACCTCCGTCCATTTTGCCACATTCCTATTTTTGAATCAAAATTTGATAGAAAAGATTAAGAATTGGGTGGAATGCAACGTGCCCTTTCAGAATCTTGGTAAAATAAATCCACTACATATACAACTCGGATGCTTAAAGTTAAAAACAGATACGCCGTTGTTGCCAAATATTCAGATTAAAAGTGAATAACTTTCGAAAATTTTTTGTTTTTACAAAAAGTACCGAATATTTTATAACAGCGCCATTATATTATGATTGAGCAAATAGCAGATAACATGTAAGCCAAAATATTTAAAAAAATAAACATTAAAAAAACTAAACCGATTTTAAAATAAATAAAGTAACTTAAAATTTAAAAATAATGAAAAAAATCAAAAAAGTCGACTAAGAACATGTACGCTAAAGTACTAAATGTTAACTAACTAAACAAACACATACTTTTTAAACTTTAATACCATATGTTATTACCCGACATATTTTTGATTTTCTTTTAATTATTATTTTTATTTTTTTTATTTGTGTATGGGTGTCGAATATATTATTATAACCGCCTCGTTTTTTGAAATTGGTTAAAAATTATAAAAACAGCAGAAAACCGTATACAGCATAATTACACCATAATAATTATCTAACTCGGTATGACAAATGAACTATTTGGTTCCGATATTATTTTTTATGTGTTAACCTACATGCGGTACCTACACTTTTTGTTTTTTTTAAACGTTGCAACTTTTGTGTGCTCCTGTATGTACCATATGAATAAACCAGTAAACTCTTCTATGCTTTCTACACAAAAAGTATACTTTGTAAAAATTGTTTCAGGCAACCTTTTTCAAGATATTTGCGTTTAACTTCTTTAGTGCCATGAAAAAGTATATGGAAGAATAACATTAATCAATTCATATAATAATAGATCCGAATAGGAAGCGGCCTGCACTCATCTGGTTACCGGATAAAAACTATTTTATATTAGAGATCGTATTTAAATAAAGGTATTGCTACAGGCGGCGGTGGTAAACGGGGCGCAAGGCCTTCACCAAAGTTTTATTGAACAGGTAAATGGGGCGCAGGGATCTTGGTGGTCAATAAAATCGTATAGGTAAACAGGGCGCAAATGTTTCGAATGGTATCGAAATAAAATGTTGGTCTATTTTTAAAAAAATTATTAATTACGAAATATTTATTGCATCAAAAAATATTTACATATTATACACTTGACAAATACGAAGTACATTTTACAAAATGTAGTCTACTTATTTCTTTTAACCTATATTTATTCACAAGTTTTTCAGTGACCCACACCCCTTCTCGGGAAGGGCTGGCGCCCCATTTACCTATGATATAAACGTAACCTTACAGGCGTGCAGGTAAAGAGATATTTTCGCGCCCCGTTTACCTCCGTCCGCTACAGGGTGCCTAAGGTGTCAAGGCTCTATTTAAATTTGAAAAATAATTTTTGACAAAATATCTCAAAAACGGTTTCTTAGAGCGTTTCCTATAATACCTTTTTTGGTTAATAAAGTATAGGAGAGTTAACTGGTTTACTTAGGTGGTACAGGGTATTTTATTTAGAAGAAAAAACCTTTAATAAAAATAATGGCATAATTTTTTACTTTCTTCTTATTATTTTGGTATAAGGAATCTGTGGTTTCCCCATGTGACATTACTTAGCGGACCCTGTATAGCGTATTATGTAAAAAATGTAAGAATTTATTTCTTTGAGTCATACTTTGTCCAATTTTATTTTCAACATATTTTTTGGAGCCAATTATCGTTTTTAAAACCAAATAAGTCTAATTCCGTTTGCAGACTGTCTACCCTAAGTACCTATTATATCCCACGTGACGGTTCCCTACAATCCTACCAAGATTACATAACCCTCCTCCCAAGTATAGACAGACCAGAGGCTTTTGGGCAACATCCCAATGCTGATATAACCTCGTTGATAAGTGAAGCAAGAAGTTTATTTGAAACTTTAATGTCATTACAAGTGCAGGTAAATTTTGTACCTCAAATGAAAAAAGTCAAGCTATACAATGCAAAAATTGCCTAAAACATTTTTTTCTACTAGCGTGTGGAAAGCAGCACTTTTTCGCACGCAATTTAGTTTGGAAAGTGTCACTTCTCCGCACTAGTGCGGAAAAGTAAACCCTTGCAAATTTCCCACTTAAACAGGTATAGATGGGGCCATATTTAATTCATTCTGAAAGCGATGCCGTCATGTACACAAAAAATGATAAAGCAAACAAACCTTTTCGAATGCACATAGCCTCGGACAGAGCCTGATTACATATTTTTAGATAAATAATAAAAAATGCATTGCTAAAACACGTATCACCTACTAACAAAACGCCTTTGCCTACTATAAAACCGGTGGCACGTGGCGTGGTACTAGAAACTCGTCGGGTTAAATATTTTTTGCTGCAATAAATCATTGTTGACAAAAGGGCTTCCTTACTTTATCATTTTTTGTGTACTTGGCGGCATCGCTTTCAGAATGAATTAAATTTGGATCCATCTTTACTTAATGTGTTTTTAGTTCTGAAGTTTGACTCAGTATAATTTTATTATTGGCATAGTATTCTTTTATTTGTACAAATTAGGTGTAAAATCAACGAAATATTCACTAAAAATTATTATTGTTTTAAAAACATTGTTTCAAAAATCCTGGTATACCGGGTGATGCATTGCCAAATATGAAAGACTTCAAGAGCTAAGGGATGGGGATGAAATACGACGGCAGGAATTTTGTTATGACATGATGGCAAGGGCAAACATGGACAGTGAATTTTTAAGAAATATTTGTTTTACTGATGAGTGCACATTTACGTTAAACAGTGACCCCAATCATCAAAATTACCGATACTGGAGCAAAGAAAACCAACACAGATTTGTCGAAACGAGGACGCAATATCCACAGAAAGTAAATGTTTGGGCGGGGATTTTCGTACAACATATTATTGGATCATTTTTTCTTAATCAAAATTTGAATGCAGAATTTTATTTGAAACTACTCGAAGAACTAATTTCACCCGCTTTAAATAATGTATCCAGGGAAACTCAGGAAATTTGGTACCAAATGGATGGCTGCCCGGCACATAATACTCTGGCTGTTCGGGAAAGTTTACACAATGCTTTTAATGGAAATGTTATTGGCCTACATCACACCATAAATTGGCCAGCCATGTCTCCTGATATTTCGCCAAATGACTTCTTTCTCTGGGGCCATTTAAAAAGCATGATATACAAGAATAAAAATTACTCTAATCTAGATGAGTTAAAAAATGCTCTTTCTGCAGAATGCAATAAAATTTCAATTTACCAGTTAGCCAATGTAAGACAATTTTATGAACGTCTGGGTTATTGTCTAGCAGTCTATGGAGGAATATTTGAAAATTTTCTTAAATCTTAAGTTTATTGCCAACATATTAATTATTGTAATAATATTAATAATTTATCGAAGCATGTAAATATTATAAATGTCATAAGTTCTTGAAATTTTTTACTCTAGTTTAGTTTAACTTAACTTAATTCGTTTGTATAAATACAACTTTAATCTTTTCACCCTACGATTTTTTGATAATAATAAAGCACTAAATATCAAAATGACAACGTTATGTAACGCTAACTGGTATTTTTATTGTTGTTCATAAATATGAGGCGATAATAATGCAACAATTTTTAAAAATATATTAGCATCTAGCAAACGGGTTAACCGAAAAATCTAAAGTTTTTACCATGGACGTAGATTTGCATGCTCTTCAATTTATTGAATAGAATTTTTCGTTTACATGCTGGTGTGGCGAGAAAGAAATCAAAAGTATGAAAGAAGAAGTTTTTATGGCATATTTTGCGGAACTTCCTAAAACATGTAAGCCCAATACCTCATGGTCAAGGTATTCCATGTTAAAAAGTGTCATTAAGATCGAAAAGAACATGGATTTAAGCAAATATTTCAAAGTTACATCATTTTTGAAGAAGCAAAATGTGGGATTTAGACCCAAGAAAGCCAAAATTTTCTCTAAAGATGAAATAGCAGAATTTATTAATGATGCTCCAAATGATGTGTGTCTAGATATGAAGGTAGCTACAATTTTCGGACTAGCTAGTGCGTGTCGTCGAGAAGAATTAATAAAAATTAGCATTGATGATATTGACGATAAGGGGAATCTTTTAATTGTAAATATTCCAGACTCCAAAAACCATTCTAGCCGAAGTTGTGTCATTTCCAAAGAAATTGAACATGGAAAATATCTAGCTTTCTATAGAAAGTATTTCAGTTTACGAAAGGCCGAAACACCACACAGAAGATTTTTTGTTAATTACAAAAAATTGAATTATATTGTCCAGTGCATAGGAATAAATTCTTTTGGCAAGATGCCCTCTGAAATAGCTGCCTATTTATGCCTTCCAAACCCAGAACTTTACACGGGACATAGCTTTTGCCGTTCCTCAGCTACAATGTTAGCTAATGCTGGTGAAGGCATAACGAATATTAAAAGACTTGGAGGTTGGAAGTCATCATCTGTTGCAGAAGGCTATCTAGAAAGCTCTAGAAGTTTCAAGACGGACTTATCAAACAAAATATTATCCCAAAATTCATCTACCTTTGAACACAGCAAAACGTACTCAAGGCCCATTGTACCGTCTTCTAGCAAGCAACAATGTGTCTCTGTTACCTGTAACGACGACCGGTTTAATTGCACCTCAACGGCAATCTCCAACTTCGCAACTTACCCACACCAACTTGCCTCTGCGATTCATTTGCAAAATGCTACCAACTGTTCTTTTACGATTAATGTTGTTAATAATAATAACCAGTAATGGTAAAAGTAAATATTATCAAATGGTTGTTTAGTTTGACTTTTTCCATACATTACGTAGAAAAAATAGCGTTCCTAACACGTGCCGAAAGTGCCTTTTCCGCACTTGACTGCTTGATAGAACGAAGCGTAGCAGAAAGGTAACACTTTCAGCACTAGTTGGGAAATATACTAATTGTCTTATTTATAGTACAACCCGTTGGTACAACGCAAAATGAAGCCCTTAACACACTTTTTGCTTCCCTGGGCCTGTGTCAGTTTTCCTTTTTGCTCTTTTATCCTTCTTTTTCTTTTTTACTATCTTCCTATTTATCAGGTGGTAGAGGAGCTTTCCTCGTCTGAGGAAGTACCACCCCACTCACCCTTTAAAGGACCCGTAAAGTCTTAATGGACGTTTCGGGTTTTGGGTGGGTGAGTCAGTTTTCCTTCTTCCTCCTTTTTTTTCTTTTTTACCCCCAAATTATATAAAAATTATGGGCGGCACACCAGCAAGTAAAATGTTGAGGAGGTTAAATATACCTACATTCGGATCTCTAGCAGAGGGTGCATCCGGGGGCCATCATCGAGAAGTTCAATTTCCAAAGCAAATATATGTGGGCTTAACACCAATATAAACTTCGTTTACCATCACCTTCGGTCATCTAAGCCACACATACTGTTTCTAACGGAGAATCAAATAAGTTCTAAAATTTTAACTAAACACCTTCTGTTTTCAGGCTACGTAAATCAGTTATTGTGGATGGCTACTCTTCAAGTTTTCACCAAGTAAATGCTAAAGTGCCTCAGGGCTCAGTACTGGCACTAACATTGCTTCTTCTTCACATCAACGACTTTCTCTCGTCCACAACTAATTTCATTCATAGTTTCGCCGACGATAGTACAGATATCTCTTTCACAGGATCATTATTTAATATTGGATTGGGGCGCCAAAAATCTTGTCTATTTTAATGCATCCAAAACACAATCATGTTCCTTGTCGCGAAAAGAGTCATCAAATACTCATTCTTTGCTTATGAGCGGCCAAGTTTTGCAGAGCAAAGACACCTTTAATCTTGTGGGCGTCACATTTGAGAATAACCTTAACTGACATAAACACATACATACATCTATAGCCACAAAAGCTTCAAAAAAACTTTCATTTTTCTTTCGAGTCAAAAAGTATTTTCTCTTCTAATTTATACACTTTGTATATGTCTCAATTCCGATCACCCTTGGAATTATTGTTCTCATATCTGGGGCATGGCGTCCCCCACAACGCTTAGCATTTTTGATTCGATGCAAAGAAGGGCTATTCGCCCATCGTTGGGCTGTGGGGGATTTATGGTTTTTTGTAGGTACTTCTATGGCTTTTGATCTAAAGAATTGTCCAGTATAATTCCCGGTTCCCAGCAGAAAAACTCGCATGTATGCATTCCTATACGCTATACGGTCCAACTGGACAGCCTCCGAATTTTCCATTTTGTTTGTTCTTTTATTCTTAGTTTCTAGAATGTGGGACCTGCTGCCCGCGGAGGTCTATCCTTCCCCCAAATCTTCAAGTATTTAAGTCCCGTCTCAACAAACTCCCTCTTACCTCGCAAGACACTCACGTCACATTAGTATTTAGGCTTTTAGCCCTTCGTGGGTTGTCCAAAGAAAAAAAAAAGTTCAAATACAATAATGTTGGCACTTCTGAGAGTAAAATGTTTCAAATGTAAAATACCCCGCCAAAGTAGCCATTTAAATTGCATTTAGGAGCCTTTATGCCCACAAATTTAAAATTTGTAATATTATTGTTTATTTTTTTAGTCTTCTGCCCTTGTTGGCGAATCGAAAGAATCTAAAGTCTCCAAGCTTGCTGCCGATGTGCAGTCTAAGGTTCCTCCCACAATTGATTTTGAAAATGCTGAGAAACTTATTGGCCCCAACAAGGCTCCTTTAGATGTAGTGTTACTACAAGAAATAGCGAGGTATGCTGGGCTTATGTCTCTATTATGTTGTAATATTTTTGGCAAAACCTTTAATATTACATAATGCGCGTCGTTGAACATGCAGGTTTCTGGGCAAGTAGAATTACACAGGTATATCGTCATTGTTGCCAAATTTTTTAGATTTGCGCCACACGTAATGTATTTAGTATTTTAAATGGAATCCCCTATAATAAAAGGAACACTTTAAATTAATTAACTCATCACTGTTTTTGTATTATAAATAATAGATACACCAGTTATGTTTGTCACTTTGGACACATGCCAAAAGATTTTCAGAATACCCTAAAGATTAAAGCTTAAATTTTAAAAATTTTAGATATAAATATTAGTTAACTTGTAAATTTTTAATTTTTATTTAATTTTTATCTTGACAACAGTCAATTTTTTGTTTTTCATAAACTTATTTTAAATATTTTGGGTTTTATTTTGGGGGGTTATTTATTTTGTTTTGGGATAAACGATTTGATTTGGCGTGTACCCAAATAAATACCATTAATTAAATGAATCCGCAGAATCCAATACAGAACATATCTTTAATTCAAGAAAACGAGCGAACCAACTTTGGTATGATTTTAAATTTTCAAAATTACTTTATCAGTTATCGAGGTATAACAACACCGCATTTTCATTTAAATTTGTAAAAATGCTAATATTACTTATTTGATTTTGACAATTAGGCATACCTAAAAACCCTTACATACCAAATTTTGTAAGCTTTGCAGCTTTAGCGGTTTTAGAGATATTTAGGCGGTAACGTACTTTCTGCTAAAAGTGAAGTGTCTCATATCTCAGCAACTAATATAGCCAGAATATAAATTTTTATCCGCCAAATTTAATACAATAAAAATAAATGAGGCATTACCTAAAAAAATACGTGTAGCATAAAACTGTAAAATCTGGCTGACAGTGCCGATATAACTATTCAATTCCACATGTCCAAAACACATTAGATACCAAATTTGATAAATGTACTTTTAGCGGTTTTAAAGATAATAACTCTTTAGTGTAGTGGTATTTTTAGTAACCCAGTATATTTTTGATTTTAAGATATAACAATTTACTGGAATTGATCACCTCGTCCTTACAAGACCTGCAAAAAGGTATTCAGGGTTTGGTCGTGATGTCATCCGATTTGGAAGATATATTTACGTGTATATATGATGGAAGAGTTCCTTCAGGGTGGCTTAAAGGTAAATACTCCTTTATATATTTTAAACTAGTAAATATAAATAATATTGTCGTTGTTAAAATATACAGGGTGTCCAAGAATATGTGGGCAATCTTTCAGATTTATATAGAACACATAAATGTTTATGTGTTGTTGTGTTATTTTATATGAACTTGTCATTTGACAAGTTTATATAAAATATTTTCCTTAAGTTCCTTATTACAGAGATATGTGCCCTTAAAGCATGCCACTGAAAATCGGTTTTAATTGAATAATTTTTATATCACTTAATATAATGAAATAATCTTTTTTTTTTAATAAATACCAGTTAGGACTCCTTAAAATGGTATCCTTGTAAAACATTTGCCTTCCTTAGTTCTCCAAGGGCGGACTAACCCTTACACAAAAGTACTAAATATTTTTATAACCTGTATAATAAAGGAATGAAAACATCATTTTTAAATAGCTTAAACTATTAGCTAAAAAAAGGTACTCCTGTCCGATACCGAGAAAATGAAGCATTTCGAGAAAAACAACATTTTGGTTAAATAGGGTTGTATTTAATAAGTTTTTTTGTCGGTTCGACATATGCTCCCCTTTTTTTATGCATTTCCTAGCTTTAATAATTGAAGATTATTGTACCCCTCACAATGCTGCAACATTATTTTTTAGTTTGCTATCAATAAATAAAAATCTTTTTTTTAAGTTTTTTAGTACCATTCTCAACAGAATAGTTTTTAGATGTCCCTACTAAACAAAAACTTGTTTTTGTCTAAAACGCTTTAATTTATCGACATCTTACAGGAGTACCTTTTTTTAGCTAAGCATTTAGGATACCCAAAAATACTTATTTCATTTCTTTATAACACAGGGTATTAAAAATAATTAACACTATATCGTGTATGGGTTAGTCCGCACCTGGAGAATTAATGAAGGCAAATGTTTTACAAGGATACCATTTTAAAGAGTTCTAACTTGTATTTATTATAATAAAACAAAATTTTCATTATAGCAAGTACTATAAAAGTTATTCAAGCAAAAACATTTATAAAAACTTGTCACATTATTTTCACGTGTTCTATCTGAATCCGAGGGATTGCCCACATATTCTTGGACACCCTGTATGGAGACTGTCCACGGGTGGGGTTACCAAGAGGACAAGTTGACCAAAAATGTCGTTTTTCAAAAACAACTTATACTTTATAAAAAATTTTGCTTGGTAAAAAAATGATTTACGAAAATAAACTGTTAACTTTGTATACAGCGTTCGCAAAAACTAAAAAAAACAAGATTTTTCTTTAAGAGTAAACTATCTTTATTTTTTATTTATAGGCAAAATGTCATTTAAAAAATATTTAGAATAAACTTTGCAATCGATAAAAACAATATTACAAAATTTTATTGAACTTCGTAATTTGGTGAAAACGCTTTTATCACATTCTGTAAACAAAGATAAAAGTTGTGTTCTGTGCGAATTTGAAGAAAGCAAGTGTTTAAAAAGCAAATTATAAGAGATTTTTTGGGTCATTTTATGATAAAAATTTAAAATAATTAATTTTTGATAATTCATCAGTTTCATAAAAGTTTTTGATACCCCTGTAACATTAATAAAGTCATTTAAAATGGTCTCTTTATAAATTTTCAAAATTGATATTTTACTTAAAAATAAAAAAATAAAGGTAGTTTACTTTGGCAGAAATATCATGTTTTTCAAGTTCTTGCGTACCCTGTATATAAATCAACATTTTCTCTTCGTTAATGATATTTTTTTGCAAGCAAAATTTTTTATCATTATGTCATTATCATTAAATAAGGGATTACTTTTTCTCGAAACATATTTTTTTAATCCATTTGTCTTCTTGTAAACACTATCCATCCATGGACACTAGGGTGGCCCATCTTAGGCAACCCTTGAAAATTTGCCGCAAGCAACGTTAATACGTAATAAAAATAAAAAAATGGTAATTACCCAATTTTACACATATACGATGTATTTGCAAAGAGAAATTATGTTAGAAATTATTAATTTGTTAGCCTTAAAGTACACTTAGTTTTTAACATTAACTTTTACAAATTTAAAGTGATTTATTTATAAACAAAAATACTCAAAAAACAAACTAAATAGAGTCATTTAAGAATATATCAGGTTTACTTAAGTATGGATAAAAGTTTACTTAAAACTATTGCAAGACCTGGAATATTGTCTGTTTTTTAACATCCACTAAAACGTGTTTTTAATGCTTAACAACTTAAAGTAAAAACTGCTTTTGTTCCTAGTCCTTAGCCAATATGTTATTATACTCATCAATTAGCTTAATACCTCCCTCAGCTGTGTCAAATACTACTTTAAGATTCTTGACAATTTTACAACACTTGCTGTAACTTTCGTTATTATTTCAAGTTGGTGGATCGCTTTCCAATCCACACAATATTTCTGTAGGAAATAAAGTTTTTTTTTAAATCTAATTCTCCTACTATTACTCGTTCAATGCCGTCTTCATCTGACGTTTGCTTATTTACAGCCCTTACCAGTTTCCTTTTAACATTAATTAAAATATTTTCATCTTAGAATTCTAAGGAACCATTTTTTGAATTTAGGTACCATAAATTGTTTTTCATTTAACCCTATGCAACAAACAATATATAAGTGCTGTTGTCTATGTTTTAATATTTAATTAATTCTTTGCCAACCTGAAGGTCGTGAAACGAGGACTTTTTGCCAAAAGTGCTGTAGCCTTGGCTTTTAAATAAATAATTAAGAGAAGCAGGAGTATGTCCGTAAAAGCTGATTTTTGCTCCTGTGTTTGTTTAAATTAATTTTATAAGAAAATTATTTTTAGCAGTAAATAGCTTTTAAAATATCACATTTGATGGTTCTTTTTCAAAAAACAAGTTGCAAAGTAAAGTAGAAAATTTTTGTAATGAACTCAGGAGTGATGTATTGCTAGGAATTGCTAAGTTATTATATTATTTCGAGGCTGCCAAATTTGTTTAATTGTTTAATTTTTTAACCGGTTTTTTAAAATGGTTTATCTTTTTTAGGCCAATATTCGGTAAAACGTTTAAATGAAGCAACATCAGAATGGATAGGGAGAACATTTTTACAAAAAAAAAAAACGAAAATCTTTTCTTTTAAAACGCTTTCTTTTAAACAGTTTTTACACTTTTGGCTGAGAGTTTTATTTAGGGTAGAAGCTTCTTGAATGACTCTATTAAAGACAGAGAAAAAATTATAAAAATATAGACTATTTTTTTTTGTTTATTTAGCAAGCAAAATACGACTAAGAAATGTCATATTGCCCCAAAAGGGTTAAACAGTTGCCGATGATGGCGCTACATTGCAGTTGCAACGTTGCTAAGTCGCTTAATTTTATTTGTCAATATCAATGATTGGATTTTAGCCTATCCCTCACTGAAACTGTTGGGCTCGTGGACTAGAGACCTGGTTGCCAGAATTGAGCACTTCAATAACTGGGCAATAACCACGCACCCTCCGATGCTATTTTGGTTAGCAGCCTATACTTTTCCCACCGGCTTCCTAACGGCTGTATTGCAGGTATTGTAATAACAAAATATTATAGTTTAAACGAGAGTAAAAGGAAAATAATTAAAAATCTATAAATATCTGGATGACATTTGGTACTCTAGGGTAAAGGTAAAACCATACTCTAAATTCTAAATGTTTATATCGACAATATTGTTATCTTTAGTTTGGCAGAAATCAATTTGAAGTTTTTAAATTTAAATAAGATGCCTATTTTTTTAAATTTGTTATTTTATTTCCACTATTTTTTACTATATACAATGGTATGGAAGTTTTTCGCTTTAAGTATTTATAGCAGAAAATATGTTTAATTTGGTAAAAAATACTTGTAAATTGTGTAGATTTTGCCTTTTAAAATTGCAATTTTCAAACTTGGGCCTCGTCATTTTGGCATAAGGAATACTATACTTTGGGCACTATTGCCTTGTTTAGACACAGCTGCTAATTTAGTCGAGTAGCGAGTAATTAAGTATTCTTGTGGGTATGGACAGCTACTACACTAAAATACTCCTAATTTTAACTGTCCACACGCACAAGAATACTTAATTACTGGCAACTCGACTAAATGACTAGCCCTGTCTAAACAGGGTTTATAAATTCATAGCAACACCTGAACAACGAATGTATTTGGTTTAAAGGCAGTAACCGGAGTTACTTACTAGGTATTCATTATCAATATAAAGTGCTCAAAGTTTAGTTCGATTTTATGTCAGAACAGTCAAACCACTAGTTTAAAATTTGCAAGGTGTTAAAGGTAATAATTAACCATCAGGCACTTAACATCTGTTATTTTTACTATTTTTGTTTTCTATTATTAATACTTAAAGAGAAAAATTGGACTTATACCATTCTATATCAAAAAGCAGTAGGAATCGAATAATAAAATAAAAAATAATTACATTTTAAAACGTTTTGATTTCTGCGTAACTGAAGATCGCCGATATTAACACTAAATTTGGAGTATGATTTTACCCTGAAGTATCCGAATTTCATCCAGTTTGGCTCAAAATTCTCTAAGCTATTTGAGCGTTTCCGAACTTTTTGGACATACCATATATTTTCATAAATATTAATAATAAAGTAACTTATTTTTTTTTAAATATTTATAGACTGCTGCCAGGCAAAAGAAGTACCAATAGACTCTCTAAGCTGGGATTTCACAATTCTGACAGTAGAGGAAAATACGATTCAACAACCTCCCGAGTCGGGAGTATATGTGAGGGTACCTTCCTCGAAGGTGCTGGCTGGGACAAAAGAACGCCCTTTTGATAGAGCCTCAACCCATGCAGTTGGTCACCCCAATGCCGCTAATTCACTTTAGGCCTGTTGAGCAAATGAAAAGAAAACTAAAGGTAACAAATGAAGTTATTAATAGTACAATTTTATACATACATGGTGGTGCGATTTCGACTGTTAACAGGAAACTCATATTTCCTGACCAGATAGAAAAAAATTGACATAGGTGTCTTGGGCTCGATTTTCGAAATTAAATAAATGGTGAAAACCGCATCCCGAAATTTCATTCGGTATCCGAGATATAGGGCGTTTTTCATTTTTTGACCATTTTGAAAAAACCAAAGTGGATCAGTTTCATCAAGTCCGTCATTTTTGAAAACTTCCCAAAACGGTGTAAACATTCTTAAGGCACTTTTTTAAGTAGAATCAATTGGACTACTCAGATTTTTAAAATTATTTCTAGTTTCGTTGAAAATATATAAAGCTTAGTTTTTTAAATATAAATCATAGTTGGCCATGATCTCAAAAATCAGTAGCATCGCAAATAAATTAAAATTTTATTTTGCTAAATAAGTTTTTGCTTTTGCAAAAAGAGTTATCAATGGCGTAGTTATAATATACTTCTGAATGTTCGTTTTTACTTACCAGAATCATGGCATCGCTATAATAATTGGTAATTTGGGCTATTTTAAATTATTTATCAATTTACTTAGAGCACACGTTAACATTTTTTGATATCTTAGTATTAAAAAAAAATAACATACGGGTGTTTTAAAAATCACGGATTTCACATTTGCATTTTTTAAGAAAAGCAAGGTTTTAATCATAGATGATTTTTACGAAGAAAGTTTAAATACACTTATGTTTTGACTGTCTGAACTCGTAAGATACAAGGTGGTTAATTTTTTTATAGTATCTGTCATACCACTCAACAATTTTAATTAAATTTGGTACAGAGCCACTTCCCAATAAGAGACATTTTTTAATCTATAATATATTTTTTTAGTTCTTTCAGTGGTGTTCAAGCGGGATTTAAATTAAATATTTTTAAAGGAAAAATATAGTACCTCACTGATTTTTTTAAACAAAAACTATTTTTATATTTTTAATTTATTTTTAAACAAATTTGTTATCTTGTTTTCCTTTCGTCGACGAATGGTTTTTGCTTGATAAAATATACATTTCTTCGCATGTTTATATGGGAATCATGAGGTATCTGGTAGAATATGCCATTTTTATATTTCGAAGACTCTCTTACTATAGTATTTATTAAAAAAAAGGATAAAATATAAAAATGCGAGTTCTTCCGTTCGTAAAACTAGTTAACCTTGTGATTTTTATCAAATCCCAAAAGGCATCTTTTATCAATTTTTCACATTATAGCCATATAAACATGCGGAGAAATGCTTCATATTCTATTAGGCAAAAACCATTCGTCGACGATAGAAAAACCAGATACCAAATTTGTTTAAAAGTAAATTAAAATTTAAAAAATTGTTTTTGGTTAAAAAAACCGTGGCGTACTATATTTTTCCTTAAAAATATTAAATTTAAATCCCGCTTGAACGCCACTGAAAGGACTAAAAAAATATTTTACATTAAAAAAATATTTACCTGATTTGGATGGCCATATCTCCAAAACTAATAAAAGTAGATATACCTAATGTGGTATTTTCTTAAAGGTTTTTAGATATCTTTTTAGTGGTAATATAATATACAGGGTGCGTCATTAAGAAAATCTATACTTTTGTCCTACCCTGTATACTATGACCAATATTACCATTAAATAGATCCTTAAAAGAGTTTAAAGAAATTACCACATTATCGTGTATCTAACTTTATTATATTCGGAAATACGGCCATCTAAATGAGGCTTCAGGTAATTTTATATCTATAAATATGTGTATTAAAAGGACTTTAGTTGATGATGGTCCTACGAAAACGAAACGTCGCAGTTCAAATAAAATGCCAACCATTAGATAGAGCAGAGAGAGAGAGAGAGATATTTTTAAATCCGATTTTAAATAAGACCAGGAAAGAAATAAAACAAATTTCTAATTTTTCGTTTTTTCCGGATATCTCCGGAAATACTCGGAATTTTAAAACTTTCTAAACGGCATATTATTAGGCCACATAAAACCTCAACTTTGTTCTTATTTGGCCGACTTCGTATCTCTTACCATTTCCAAGATGCCCATGCTGGCCCTCCTTATCTTGGACACGTTGTATATATTTTTAAATTTATCACCCTGTTTCATAAAAGCTAAGACAGTCAGAACATAAGTTTTTTTGAACTTTCTTCGTTAAATTATCATATAAAGTATTAAGATCTTGCTTTTCTTAGAAAATACAAATGTGGAATCCATAATTTTTGCAACACCCTGTATGTTTTTTTTTTTAAATAATAAGATGTAAAAAATCTTAACGTGTGTTTTATGTTAATTGATAAATACCGTAAAATAACCCGAATTTCCAAATTATTATGGCGACGCGTTGATCCTCTGGTAAGTAAAAATAAGCATTCAGAAATATATTGTAACTACGCCATTGGTATACCTTTTTTTGCAAAAGTAAAAAACAGCCCCGAGATAAATATCAATATTTTTTAACAAACCGTAAAAAACAACTAAAATCTTAAACGGAGAATATGTGGTGCTCACGGAAAATTTAAGAAGATATTCTTTAGCAAAATAAAAATTTATTACATTTGCGACGCTACTGACGTGTTAATATTTTTTTTCGAAATACATTTCTAATAGAGTTTTAAAAGGGTACGTATAAGCTTTTTAAATTATCTGAATAATTGACCACTGTGATAAACTGTTAGGTACGGGAAGAATAATATTAAGAAAATCAATTTTTTGAAAGGTAAAAAAATTATCTTTAAAAACGAAGGAAGCGGATATTAAGAATCTCAGAATCTTGTTTCTCTAAAATGGTCTACTGAATAACAATATATAATTAAAAACAAAAAAGTTTTTTTGTCGAATGTCGCTTTTGACAATTTTTTTTAAATAGGATTTTTTTACACCCTGTAAAATAAAAACAAGAAAAACTTTACTCAAATTGAAATAGCCATTAAAAAAAAAAGAAGTTTTCTTACGAGACAGTAAAAACTGCATTTTGTTTTTGCAATTTATTTAAGGGTAATAACGATTTGAAATTTACGACAAAAATTCCCAGTTGCAGTTGAATTGAGCAGCAGTTTATAACAGTTATTTAAAGCGTAATAAAAGTGTTAAACACTTTATGTTCTTGTATTGTGTACTAAAATAGAGCACATGCAATCTTTATAATAACGATAAAAAACATCAGAATAAATTACACACAAATACCTTGCATGACTTTATACTAAAATAAATTTTAATAGACATTTAAATCAAACACTAAATCAAAGTGTGAAAAAAGCGTCAAACTTGAAAAAAATGTTCCTTTTTTTAAACTTTATGTAGTGTATCAAAAATGGATATCTTTATGATAACGATCAAAAAAACATCATTTTATAACAGTCGTAGAAAACAACAAATATTATTTTATTTTCTTTTTTAGGATTGTATCTCTGTCCTGTTTACTATTTTCCAATTAGAACTGGTGCAGCCTTCCGGCCAGCTTATGTAGTTGCCGTTGATTTACATTGTGGAATGGAAGGTTCGGATTACTGGATTAAACGAGGTACTGCTCTGCTACTGAGCTTGGCTAATTAATTTTTGTTTTTATTCTAGTAGATTAATTTTAATTTAATGGTGTTTTCATTTTTATTGTTATTTTCTGTTAAAAATGTAATATACGTATACTTTATGGCAAAATGTGTTTTTATTTAATTTATAATAGATATATATGTGAAATCTTGTTACACACTCATATGTATATGAAGTCTTATGAGAGCTCTCCGGCTCACTTTTTCCAAAATGACTATAATACCCTACACAATGTTGCAATTCAGCTATTTGTTTATAAAAAGTGCTTAAAATGGGTAAGGTTTTAAGGAAGTAACGAAACTGTGAAATATCACATGACCGGGTCGATTTATAAAAAAATGCATTACTCATTAGCTCATACAAACTAATATTTTCTGTGATATAATAATTGATACAAGCCACATCGATATTGATGTTTCTTCGAAAACTGACATATCCAAGTCATATACAATTATATTTAATTTATTTTCACGGGTTATATTAACCCAATCATCCTCGTGACTATTGCGGCCCTTGACCATATCTGGGAGGACTTTCTAGCATCAAACAGTACATCTGAGCAAGATGGACTCTTCCAAAAATGTATCTGCTGCAGTATGCGCATGTGAGGCCTTTATTGTGGCCCTCTCCACTGATGCAGTAGTAACCACTCCCATAACTGGTAACAAGTCGCTACAATTGCTATGTTGGAGGTATGGTTGGATATATAACCCATAGGATCCAATATCTAATGGATAAGGTATTATTGCCTTAAGATCAATAAAAATAAAAATAAACGAAGTTTAGCGGTCAAATGAAGCATATAGCGCTAACATATGGCTGATTATTAAAACAATATTGTTCCGTATCACCTCGAATAAAAAACGTGTCTTCGTTTTTATACCTTTATTTACAATGGAACGTAACTATGGTTACAACAACGACAAAATCTTCACTTGTCAATGTCTCGAAGTTTACAGACAGTACAAAAGTCGAATCTATACTCAACTGATCGGAGGTTTCCCGTCGCCCTTTTATAGTATGGTGGAAGAGTAAAGAATGATCTAGAATCATCGAGAAATATCGTGAAAATTCCATAGTACAGGATGGCATAAAAGTTCTCAATGGATAATTCAGGCGTTTTCGGAAACCTTCGAAAGTGATGAAAGAACTTGGAAAAATTAAGGTAAATTATTTAAATAAATTAACAAACTAAATTAAATGATCCTAACTCTCTAAAATCCTATAACCTAAACATATTTTTGAAAGTCTGTAACAATATGACTTTAAAAATTAGGAACTATAATTCGAATTAATAGTAATATCTTTCAGGCCCAATCTAATTGTAAGGAAAGTTTAAAAAGAAAACTTGTGACTGACAGTAACCGCAAGAAAAATTTGCAAGTTAAAAAAATGTAAATTAATAAAACTGATATTAAAAAAAAATTGTTTTAATCATTATAACCAAAACCTCCCTAGTAAAAAGGAATTTGAGAAGCGAGTGGATAAAGGAGGTAAATAACACTTTTTCTATTTGACTTCTCTTCACGAATAATGCTGATAAGTGTGTTAGTTGTGTCCTTTATTATTTAAATGTAGTCTAGTCATTTCTATTTTAATCATTTCTATCAATTACCTCTTTTATTCGTGAAGATAATTTGAATAAAAAATACTTGCCTCCTTTATATCTACTCGAATCTTTATTTATACAATATTAACTTTTATAAACTAATTAGCCCACCAAAATTTTCAAATATGGATTTAATTTTATATATAATTATGTAATATTAAGATCAAATCAACATAAATTATTGTCAAAACGGAATTTCTTTATATTACGCGATTACAACTACAGTCTTTTATGTCTGGTTAAATATCTATTTTAAACATCCAAACACTTTTTAAATATTTTATAAGAGGTATTAATTAATAAATGTCCTATTCTTACACCTAACAAAGTTAGAATGTAAGAAAAAGCGCTGTATTATTATTTTTAGATTACAATTCTTCACATTGCTATACATTTCAAATGGAAGGCGTCTGAAAGTGTACCGATGGTGACGTCACGCGCTCGACCGCTTCGGCTAATAAATCGTGGGATCTCGGCTATCCTCTGTGTGTATAGTCGTTGGTATCAACCAAAGAAAATTCTAACATAAAATCACCATATTCAAAACAAAACGCTTTAATATTTTCCGCTACAACGGACGTGTCAGCGGATTTTCTGCGCGCCGACGGAAAACCGCTGTCATGGACAGCCGGCTTTACACTTTGTTTATGTCACTTTTTACTTTAGTCCCTTAGGGACTAAGGTATCACTTAGTTCCTGAAACAAGGGACTAAAGTGGTACTTTAGTCCCTGAAATGCGAAATCAGCGCCACAAAAAAACCCTTTATACCAAAATTTCATTAAAATCGGCAATGCGTCCGGTTTCTAAACAATTACCATAATTATTGTTATTAATACATATAAATTTGTATGTTTTGACATAAAATGCGCGAGAATGGACAGCAAAGCTTAAAATTGGGTATTTTTATTGTTTTTTATTGTCAGTTTTGCGCCAAAACTTAAAGAGTGTAGAACGGGCTTTAGTGTTGGGGAGTTTTGATTTTATTGATTTAAAGATGGCAACAACGCTTTTAAAATTTACCGGAAGGGGGCGACGATTCGTGTGACGTCACAAACAACGATCAGTCAGAAAGAAATATGTCGGCGTGCTAGAGGAACTAGAGATAAGTTATTGTGCAAAAAATTGGGTTTCTCTATATTCCAAATTAAGCAACAATTTTGTAAAATAGACCTATTTAAATTATAATTATGGCTACACATATAATCGGTAAACCGGAGTATATTGTCGGTGGCAAATATCGTTTAGTTCGAAAAATCGGTAGTGGTTCTTTTGGTGACATATACTTGGGAATTAATATCACAAATGGAGAGGTAAGATTCTTTAAATCAGTCCAGTATCTTTATTTTTAATATATTGCGTCTTATATTTTCTCCAGGATCAACGTTTTCTTTATGAAATGTTTTCTAGTTTGACATAACAGTCTGAAATGGCAGCCATATCGTTACTCAAACCCGTTCTTTATTTATAAAAATAAACAATTATTTTGTTAGAACAACCATTTTGTATTTTATTCAGTCTCATTTTTACCGTTTAAAATTTAGGGAAGTAAATTATTTTTTTGGTTATATGAAATGGTTTATATGCATTTTAAAAAGTAGGTTAAACAAAACCAGGATACAGAAAGGCTATCTTGCAACATATTTCATGATTTTGTAGGATCCTTTAAAAAACAATTATTTCACCATTAATTTGTTACCCGCGTTTTGTATTTTGAAACCCGTTTATTTGCGCTTTGTTTACTAGTTTCTATTTAATCCATAAACAGTAATTCATAATCTATTTTTGTATCATTTTTTAACAATAAATATTTATTACCATTTTAATCGTCTTCATTTTTTTTATAGTAAAACTCGAGTCCTAGATTTATGCATACAAGATCATAGTTCACTTTTTGTAAAATGTGCGTCTTTTATGTTTTGTTTGTAGGTATTAATTCTAACCCTGAAGTTAAAAATAAAATAAAAAAAAATAGAGTACCCATAACTACATTGAATTCTAAAGATGCAGCTGGAGCAAATAGCAGTTTTATTATCTTATTAATTTGAGTTAGAGTTATTATTATTTATTTAAGAACGGATATTGATATTCAATGCTATTAATTTGTGTGTAAATGATAATAAATATAATACAGAATATTTAACATTCTTAAACTCAGTCTAAATGGTCAAAATTAAAATAAGTAGTACATTCTTTAATAAACATTTTTCCAAGGTTAGTACAGGGTTTTCATTTATTTTTGCCACCCACTTTTACTATAAGCAAGAAGAATAGAAAAAAGTCCTGTGAGTATAAAAGTTTTATACTTTTTCATATATTATCTTTTGAGCATATCCATAAGCATAAAAACTCAAGAAAAATGAATGGTTAAACTGTTTTTAAATTGAACATTGTGGAACAATGGAATATTGTGTCACCATTAAACAGGTCTTTTAAAAAGCTTTACAAATATACCACATTTGATATATATCTTTAATTTTTTCGAAATATGACAACTTAAATCTGAAATATTGTAGATGTTTACCTCTTCAGTTTTCTTAAGTTTTTGATGTTCATTTGTTTCTTTTTTTATGCTCAATAGATAATATATGAAAAAGTATAAAACTTTTATACCCACAGGACTTTTTTTCCTCTTCTTTTTGATTATATTATAAGTAGGTGGCAAAATATAAATGAAAACCCTATAAATAAGTACTCGCTCTTTTAAAAAATATAATTGGGTAACAGATTTCTTAAATGAAGGAAAGTTTGGTAAATTTGTCGAAAGTCATGGTAATGCATTGACTAATTTGGTATACCTGTTGAGCTAAATAACATAACACATAGGCAATGTGAGGAAAAGAGACAATCTAACTAAATGCTGACATTTAAACATGTGTGACTAATAGTGCTTGTTTTGTTATTCTATTACTGGCCAATATACCAAAACTGCTTGCTTATATAGTATAGGTTTGTTGCAATGGTATTACATAGTTGCAGTAGCGTAGCTAAAGGTATCGGGGCCCGGGGCGGAAAATAAAGTTGGGGCCTATAGTAATCAATTTTTTTTTTTGGAAAAAATTGAAGAGCAAAAAAAGGTCCTCACCTCAAGAATGGGGCCCTTCTTTCAGTATAACATATTTACTTGGTTTGGGGCCTCCTTTTCTTTACTTTTCTTGACAACAAAAAAAGAAAAAGGTTCAAGTGATCATTCGAGTAGTCGAGTACTCAAGTTTTTTTTCGCTTGGTGCTTGAAGCCTTGTTAACAAAACCGTTCGCAAAATAACCGAAATCATTCGTTGGTTATCGCTACCAAAGGCTGGGGCTGGCCTGCGAAAATAGTATATTAATAAAATTAGACCATATTTATTAAGTATTTTGTAGTTCATCACCCGCGTGAAGTACAACAAGGGTAGATAAATACCGATATTGCGTTTGCATCCCAAACCGGTTTTCAGTAGAACAAGAAACTCAAATTAATTAATCGGTTTTTCTATCACTTCTTTCTATCACAGTTATGAGTTAAAAACTGGTATATCACTCGAGCGATCCCAACACTACTCCTTTTCTTTACTTTTTCGTTCTTGATATCCTTCCATCCTTTATATTTTAGCCTAAATTAGCCCTGCCCTGGTTTGTTCAGAGGAATTGAAAAACACTTTACCACTGAGAAGCTCAGTAAATACTTAAACACATCAATGTTTTTGTTCCTTAGCAATTTAAGTGCCCATCTTGTGCAATCTTTGAAGTGATACAGCTGAAAATGCAACATTTTCTCAACAGCACAGGCACTAATTTGTAATATTTGTGATATTTCAAAAACTGGACTATTTTTATTGGCAAGAATCAGGTCATTTATCAGGTTAATTTTAATTTTGATTTGTGTTTTTGAAGTTTTGGAGGTCTCTAACCAGAACTAAGGGTAGATTGTAACAATCGAATCCGATTGGACGGATTGCATTGAACCTAATACTGCGCCCTTCGTCCTAGAATTTATGTGATGCAGATATTCCGGTTCTAAATTCTTTTAAATCTGACAAGAAAAAGTATATACAATGACAGTGAGACAAACAAATAAACACAAACTTTTAACCTTACTTTTGTGGTTATTTAATTTAATTTAATTTCAGAAAATAACACAAATTAATAACGCAAACTACTAAAGAAACAATATCACAATTTATTTCCCACTATGTCGTTTCTACAAAGTCCAAGTCAAGTCAAAAACCTCTTTATTCAATAAAAAATTGCAAATACAAAGTTGAATGAATGGCGTCAATGGGTAGGGATTTAAATCCTTTAATTAATACAAAATAACTTAGCCTAAGAATATGTTTATAAAAAGTAATTCACAAAACTAAGCCTAAACTTGTTTTATTCTAATCCTAGTTCCTACATTCCTAAACCACACAGGTTTGAAAAGAAGCTGTTTAAAAAAATTTAATTTAGTTAAAACCTTTGTACATAAAAAGTTTACTACACTACACTTATCAGCTGTTTTACTTAACTGTCATTTTTAAACCTTTTTCAAAACCGTGAATATCGTACAAATATAAACTACGATCGGACTGAGCTCAATTCAAATCACTTGGAAAACAGAATTGACTTATGGCATTCAATCCAACCCCTCACTCAATCTGTATCGCAATTTTTTGTCGAATTAAGTTTTATCCGATCGGTTGAATCGGATTGAGTATAACTATCTATGTACCCTTAGTCAATTATTATCAAATATTGTATGGTTAGTTCTGGTAATAAAATAGGTTTTTTGTATTCGCTGATAAGGATTGTCAAAATCAATCCACAATACAAGACAATGTGATACCATAGTAACATATACTGAGATTTAAATATTAGAATATTAATTATTTAATAAACTACTAAAATTTATATTTTATGCTTTCTAAAACGAAAATAAAGAATTATTTTGATCGGAGGAAACATATTATGTGCAGCTTGTAAGAAAAGCATATTCCAGGACTGTTAGTGGTTGCTATATCCCATCGTCCGGAAATATATCGCTTTTCCTATACGTTACAAAATTTACTTTTTCTAAATGATTATTGCAGTTTTAATGACAATTAACAGTAAAAAAACAATTTCTTTAAATTTTATTAATATCACTAGTGTTCTACAAATGATATTAAAACATTATAGATTTAATATTTTAAAGTTTTTCTATAGCTCTTCAGTACCATGCGAGGTATAAATACTTTTTATATATTATAGTAGGAAATCTGTTGGTTCTGGTTATTTCTGTTCATAATCTTGTCCTGGCTTTTGCAGAAAAAGATAGTCAAGGCCAGAATATAACAAAGTTTTTAAACACACCTACCAATCATATTTTGTAATTGTTGGTTTGCTTTTTGATGTGGGATTTGACATTTGTCTTGTTTTGTAAAAACAGCCTACCTTAAAATATTTCTGTATAGGTTAAATTTTCTAAAAAAAATATATTTTAAATATTTTACTATTTTAAAACTCTTCTTGATTATCTGCATAAGTATGAAAAGTCAAATTACATAATTATTCATTCTGTTTAATCTTTCCTCAAATAAATTTAAATATAAAATAACAATACACCTAATAATTGTTTTGTCCTTTAATATTCACTCAGTCTTGATTCTTGTACCTTGAATAAAAAGTATCTATTTATGATGATACGGTTCTTCTTAAAAAGTACCGCAAATAACAAATACACTGTTAAGTATCTAAATTAAGTAAAGGAAATGGAAGCCTACAGATAGAAACTTAAATGGACATTAAGAAAAATAAATTAAAATTATTCTTTTTGTTAATTTCTACCAGGAAGTAGCGGTTAAACTTGAATCAATCAGAGCAAGACATCCTCAACTCCTCTACGAAAGCAAGTTATATAGAATCCTTCATGGAGGAATCGGAATACCACATATCAGGTAAGATTTTTCTTTGTGTAGTACTTGTTTTTTTTTAATAGAATAATATTAAATATTGTTCTAAATTATATATTATTAAAGATTCACATTACATAAAATTAAATGATTCAGCTTAAACTCATTATGTATTATGATATCAAGTGTGACGACTAAAATAATTGGCCAAGGCATCTTTTTCCAGTTTACTTTTTTATTTTGGCCCATCTCAATACAATTTATTGTATAGCGTGGCCCTTCTTCAGGGTTCTTATTCTTGAAACTGGGGAACAGCGTTCTCATGAGAAAAGTGGGAGGAGTTCTCTCGAAAAGCTTAAATAGGTTTTCTTAAGAACGCAAACGACTGCTCCCATCACACGACTGTAAGGAAAATTTTGGCGATATGATCGAGTGCGTTCTCTTTTGCTCGAGAATTAGGACCCTGGCACCTTGGATGGTTAAAACAAATCTGATTGCACATTCTCGGTTTAGATTTTTGAAACAAATTTAGTTAAATTATGGCTCTCTTGATTCGTTTTGGAGAATGCTTTTTAAATTTTGTCCATTTGGTCAGGTAACTTTCCTACCACTTCACATGTTTCCACCAAATTGGGTACACTTCTTTTGACCATTAAATTACATTTTTTCTGTAAAATTTGTTAGAAAATTTCTACCAGTGGCGTTTAAATAATATTTGTATTGTATTCAATTCATTTATATATATGTATAAAACAACATATTAGATTTTAGCGATTTTGCCATGCAACAAAAACCGTTTGTCATATAAAAAAATATCAGCAGACCAAATTTACCCCAAAGTAAATGAATATCAAAAAAATAATATTGATACAAAGACAATGCCATGGTCTACTATTTTTTATCTAAAAAAATCAATACAAATCTTGTTTAAACGCCAGTGGTAGATTTTTTAAAAAATTACAGCAAAAATTGTAATGTAGTGGTCAAAAGAAGTGTACCAAATTTTGTGGAAATATTTGAAGTGGTTAAAAAATTATTTTTTTTTAAATTACATTTTTTTCTTAAAAAGTTTAACAAGAGCATTTTCGGACATAATATAATTTGAAAAATGTTTACCTAAATAAAAAAGTTTTTCTATGGCTGTACAAATTATTAATGTGATTTTAAATAGGTAATGTAGCTCATCATCCACTGCTATTACCCACATCCGTTACCCACGGCCGTCATAAGGTGCTTTAATATATCGCACCTTTCATATTATAGGGGCACAATTAAAAATTTTGTGAAATTGAGTTTTGTGATATATAGGCACAAAAACAATTACTTTGCATGATGCCCTTGACAGAAAGAGACAGAGCCACTCATGGGGCGCACAAACATAATTGTGTCTCTATCTTATTTCCGAGTAACGCGACCCGATATTTAATATCAATTTCACAAAATTTTTAATTGTGCCCCTATAATATGAAAGGTGCCATATATATGAAATATAATAGGTTTTCATATAGGCTTTCGATAACCTTGTTTTCTAAATATAACTCTTTAGCCAAAGTCACTATTTTTTAGTGACATAATAAGTATAAAAATATCTCAAAGGTACGTAAAGTCAACTAATAATAAAATCAATAACATTTAATAAAAAATCTGCAGTAGGCTATAATTGGTGTATTCCTTTTATGCTCTAGAACCGCCCGAAACCGTTCTTAAGCGGTCAAGAGTGTCAAAACTGTCAAAAATACAATAGACTGCAATTAAAAGGAACACTTTTGGTGTCGTTCCTGGCGGTTCTAGACCCTAATAGGAATACACCAAATGTTGCATATGTCATGGTTGACAAATATTCTGTGACAAATCGGAAACATTAAATTTATTGTTTGTATTGATATAACTTCACAAGAAAGTTGTTTTAAAATGTTTTCCACTGATGTCAATAGTCGTAGAAAAAGTATAGTATGCAACTCGCACGGAATAATTATTTCCATCTAATATGACTTACAGCACTCGCTTTCTGCTCATGCTACTCGTGGGAAATATGTAACATTCCATGCTCGTCCCATATTATCCTATTTTTCTTTTGACCTACCGTGCCTTTACGATTCCGTCATATTTTTCTTAAAATAAATTTTATAGGCACATTGATTATCCCTAAAAAATCATACGCGATATTTAATTTAATGTAAATAAACTGACAAAATAGCATATAAAATAATTCACATAAAGCCAATAACCACTTTTAAATTAAGTAGGACATAGTCCAAAAAACAGTTTATCTGAAATTATTCATTTTCAATTTCCCACAAAGTAACGACTTAAAACAATCGCCAGACTTGAATAAAATGATTGTGTATTTATTTCAAACATGAAATTTTACACTTGTGTGCATTAGCGAGTTGTAAAACCAAGGTCACGCTTTAGCGTTCTTGATTTATTTTCGGAGTCAATTAAAATCCTTAGTAAAAACAGATTTTATTTTTTTTGCAAAACAAATTGTGTAGTCACTTTGAAGGCGGTTATATAAAAAGTAATTTTTATTTATTCTTTGAATTTGCTTTTTAGTTGGTAAGGAGTGTTTAAAATAAGAAGAAAAGGTAATTGTCTAGAAAGTGGAAGCAACTCAGTTTTGACTAAATTTGGTATATGGGGGTTTTTAACCTATCCCTATTTTTACTATATTTCCCCTGCTTTTTGCACAAAATTCTTGATATAAAACTAAATTGGCACACAATATTTTACTTAACATTAAAAAACCTTTTTAAAACATGTTGTTTTATTGATTTTATGCCTTTCTTATGAATATAAAAGGTTTACTTTAAATCAAGTCGCCATGTCTGCAATCATTGATAAACATAGGTGTATGCATGGTTGCGGCGTTTTAGAAGTAAAATATTTGAAATTTAATTTAAAAAAAGGTGCAAAATAACTAAAAAGAGGTTTTTAACGATGTTCATAAAATATTGTGTGCCGATTTAGTGTTACATCAAGAATTTTGTGCAAAAGAAGGCGGAATATAGTGGAACTAATGATAGTTTGAATTTCAACTTTGATGATAAATATCTCGAGAACGATACGTTTCCGAAAAAAAAAAATCTTTCAGATTCGTATTCAGCGCCTTAAAAACCCCCGTATACCAAATTTCATCGAAATCGGAGTTGCTCCCACTTTCTAGACAGTTACCGAAGAAAATAGGGTTATTGCCAAGTTCATAGTAATAAAATAATATACCAGGTGACCCAGTGAACAGGGGTTCTAATATTTTGGAAAATAAAATATAAACAGCACACTTTTATTTGTCTATTTGATAAAATAAATGTTGGGTCTAGATCCAAAGTGTAAAATCTCTAATATTACCACATTTATAAGAACATTAACAAAAACCATAAATTTAACCTAACGCATTATTTCTTAAGTTTGAATACTCTTTAGTGGATGTAGTAATGGCCTAAAAATGTTTTATTTTAATTTAGTGCTAAAAATGCAACTCTTGGAACATGTATCTCAACAGTTTTAGTTGTTTAAGAAGTTTTTCACGAAATATGAATAATGTGGTCTCTGTCGACCATGAATCAGGCCAAAATAATGTAAAACACATAGTAAGATATCAAAAAAACCTGATTTAAGGAAAAAATAGTGTATCTTTTATTTTTTCAAAAAATCGTGATTTTCTTGCAACAATAATGAAACTTTTAATGTACCCAGTACATAAGTTATCATTTTAAATCACTTACAAAAGAAATGGGAAATTCAAATAGGTATAAATCGGCAATAATATAATTAAAAGGTGTATAAAGGAAACAAACTATTAAATTACTTTTTACCTTGTGGTTATATTAAAGCCACAAGATATAAGGTTTCGAAGGAAAAATTGGTTTTTTCTTGTCTGGGCGCAAAAATGTTTTCACTTAACACTTCTAGTCAATTGAATGGCTTAGTGGTCGTGTATTGACAATGAATTTAATATATTTTTGCTTCTGTTCTTGTTTGCGACCTGACTCCTTTCAGTTTTTCTGTCATCGACAATAACATGTTTTTTATGTATTTATTTACTGAAGAAAATGGAGGAAGATTTTACATAACAAGTACGAAATAATAGAAATGTTTGTGGTGCCTTTGAATGGGAGAGAAAGTGCTTTTTATACCAGAAATAATCGTTGACAATAGGTAATCAGTGCAATGATTTTACAGACAATTGTGTTGTATTTAAATCAGGTTAACTGTTGGAATCTATTTAGCGCTCCAAAATGTGAACTTCTACAGCGTGTTTAAAATCAACGTCATTAAAAAATTTAGCGCCTCATATAAATCATACTGCTCAATTAACAAGGATGCAATTGGTCACCAAATGGTCAACATTGATCAGTATGATTAATTAATCGGTTAGCAAGATTAAAGGACTTTTGTATTAAATGAAGACAATCAAGGTCGAAAAAATTTTGTGAGCGGAGGAAAATTAAAAATTTTAGATTGAAAAAACACATTCTGAAAGTTAGGTGCTAAATATTCTTATGAAGCAAATAACGAATTTGAAATAACTTCTCCTAATTTTATTTTACTGCTGACCAGTTACTGTGACCTAATGACCAATCGTGACCAATTGTTACAGCATGAAACAACCTCCGAATGTTGATCTTGAGGTGCTAAATATATTTATGTAGCAATTAGTGACCTTATAATTTTAAACTGTTTATATTTAGTACAGTATCTTTATTTATTTATTTATTTATTTATTTATTTATTGGTACTCCTTACAAACACAAATAACTGTAATTACATGTAAGGGACCAAACCAAATATTAAATACCTATGACCTCTCGCTTTCTAATTGTTTCTGGCTTTTAGAATTTGTTTTTGAATCCAAAATTTTTAATTTCGGCCACTCACAAAATTTTTCCATCCTTGAATGTTTTCATTTAATACCGAACACCTTTAATCTTGCTGACCAATTAATTAATCATACGTACCCATGTTGACCATTTTATGACCAACTGTACCTACCCTTTTTAATTAAGCTATTAATTTGAGACGCTAAAAATTTTCGATGACCTTGATATTATAAACACACTGTAAAAGTTTGTGCATGGGTGACCAATTGGCCACAGTTACTGAACATTTATAACCATTTTGTATTTATTTTTTGGTCCTACTAAAACGCTAAAAATCTTTTAATTACCAGAAAAACCGACGACAAACAAACGAAACTGGGAAACCATATCTTTATAGATCTAGTGACCATTCACTACCAAGTTGCGTTTTTTTATTGTGGTATTGTTTTTTGTGAGTGAAGTAAAGATTTAAAAAACCTATTGTAATACCTTAAAATTTAGGATTAAAAGACTTTGTTATTACACAACCTAAAATTTACATTAAGTAAAATTAATTGGGTATTTACAAGCAGAAAAAGAGATATCTCATTTGTTTGTTTTAATGATCTAAATTAAAAAACCATTGAAATAAATCGTCATTGCTTTTGATAGCACTTCGATAAGAAAATTACGCACTTAAAAATGTTTATTTCCAATGATAGGGATTCCAAGTATTTTGTCCTAATTTCTTTCAAGTTGAATTTTTATAAATAATTTTACACATTTGTCATTTGTTGTTTCCAAATAAAAATTGAACTAACCTTTTTTTACTATATTTCACCTTCTTTTGGCACACAATTCTTGATTTAGAGCTAAAGAGGCACACAGTCTTCGTTTTCACCCTTTAAAAACCAGTTGGTTTATTTTTTTACACCACTGTGTAATTTAGTGTTAAATCAAACATTGTTTGAAAAAAGAAAAGGCAGTTTTTGATATTATGTAGAATGGATATCTCAAAAACGAAACGTTTCAAAAAGAATTCAGATTACCAACCAAATACCAAAATTCGTCAAAATCTGAGTAACCGCAACTTTCTAGGCTTTTCAGGCTTCCCAAACTGTGCGTCTCGAGGGCCTGGGGCATCGCTTGGTTATATATATGTATGTGGGCGTCGCAGTGTCGTTCCAGGGGCGTCGCGTGTTGATGGGGCAGAGTGAAGTGAAAGTATTTTAGAAGAGAATTTTTGTTTTTACTCTTCAACTTTTTTTTAGGATAGACAAAGAAATCACATTAGCGTATTTAAATAATTCTTGTTCTGGTCCTAATGATACAAAAGGAGGGCGCAAAGTCAGGTATAAAAGAAAGTAATACTAAAACTTTTAACCTGAAACCCTTTTTTTGCTTTTCAATTCTTCTTAGGGATCTTTTTTAATTGACGGAAGTTGGGCGTAGAGCGTTGTGAGAGAATTGCAAGTGTCCAAGGGCTTTCTACTACAAATAAGTTTGAACACCCCTGTTCTAGACAGTTACCGAAAATTATAAATATGGGCCTTTATTATTATTCTTATAAATTTTTGGACGGTCCTGGTATCCACTTTCTACAGATAGTAAAAATGGCGCTTGGTAATCAAATAAATAAGATTACGATAGTCACGTTGCTACTGTATTAACTAAAACTAATGTAGCCTTAGGCTTAGCAAAGTGGGACACCGCATTAGTGGCATTTAGAATAATATTTATTATTTTAATTGCCGTACAAATTTGGTTCTGTTCTGTAGTTAATAAATATTTTTTTCGATGTGGACAGATTGTAGGTGAAAGTCAGAAATTAACATGATAAACTGTATTATCTAGAGTAAATACAGCACAAAAATGAGTGCAAAAGACTTTCTTAAGCTTTTATTATTGTACTTAAGAGTTATTATTTTGCAGAAGCATTTTTTTCTAATTTAAATTAAATGTGGTGAAACGTCTTTCCTAACCTTCACCAAAGCGCGTCCATTACGATATAAGGGGAGAAGAGGTAGATTTAGAAATGGGGTTAACCACAGGGTACGCGAGTCTAATTTACGCCAAGTAAGCTGGGACAACACATAACACTAATCTAAGTAGCCAAAACCCATATTTATGATACATTTTACATAAAATTGGAGTGTTAAGGGGTAGGGTACTTTTTACCTTTTTAAGTATAGGTCCGAGTTGGGAGTATAATCTCAACTTTCAATTTTATTATCTTACATAACAACTTTTAATTTTTTACCGTAAATTTGGAAAAACCCTATATGCACTCGGACTACCGGAAAGAAAAACTGCGCACACACAAGCTTTTATTTATGGGACACCTTGTATATTACATTTATTTAATTTTAGTATTTTTTATGACATTTAAATTATATTTATAATCATTAAGTTATTAAATGGAGTTTACCTATAGTTTATTCTTTTTAATTAAAAAAAAACAACCCAAAAAATGTTTTGCATTGTTTAAAAAATCTGTTGCCATAATCAATAACTATGTATTTTTCAATTACAAATAAACCAGTTCACCCTCGAGTTCACTAAGGATGCCGGCTTCAGTCGCCTTTTAAAATAAACAGGTTAAAAAACTTTACAACCTCTACGGTCGACCTGATTGTCTGTGGCGGGTACAAATAGGATATTTTTGATTTTACTTCGGTCGCCTGAACAGGTTAAAAAAACTGTACAGTTTTGCCCACACACACTCAGGTCTACCTGAATAAAAAACTGTACAGTTCTTTCGATCAGGTAGACCGTGAGTAGACCTGAGCGTCTGTGGGGGGTGTTATGCAAAAACTGCCCAAACAGCAAAAACTTTCCACTGGGCAATCCCCCATATAAGTAAAGCACGGGTCTCGGGATGCTTTATGTCCGCTCCACAGCCTAACCATTGTTTGATAGTGTATCTCAGCTCTGCAGCAAGGTCAAGAAATAGTGGCGACGCAAGCTTTACTTATATGGGGGATTGCTCAATGGAAAGTTTTTGCTGTTTGGGTGCGCTTTGCAGATCACCTCCTCATTTATAATTACCAATTAAATAATACATTTATGCATTCAATTTATTCTAAAAAAATTCAAAAAATTAAATCCATTTTTTAAAAATTGCAACAAAAAAATTATGCAACAGCTTTAACTCTATTTTAGGCGTTTACCTAGGTCACATACGTCGACGTCTTTGTCTTGCTCAGAGACAAGTATAATGACTAAAAAATACCAACAAAGAGAAATTTAGAACATATGTTTTAGGATTTACACATTAAAGGCTCAGCATCTGATTCTAAAATACACTGTATATTATTAAATGGGGTCGTGGTGCATGGGTATGCTCTCTACTTCATTGATTTCGTTTATTCTTGGCAATGAAAAGTGAAATAAACCATTTTTGCTACCGTGTACAATCACTCCGACATACATTAGGCGTTCATTTTTAATCTAAAATCATTAAATCTAATTTAACATTATAACTGCAGAAACTTACAAGCTATTAATTAAATTAAATTGAGAACTTTTTAAACTCTTGAAGGGCACTAGGACGTTTCTAAGGTATATTTTGCTTGCTGTTGTTGCAGTTAGTATTATTTATTATTGGATGAATGCAATAAAAATTCTGAAATGAACGGAAATGTACAAAGTCGGTATTGTTGTGTCTGCAGTTCAAGCCTTAATAACCAAGAACTTACGTTTCGTGGCTTCTATATGAAATACTGGGAACGTTGACTGTTAACCATTCTTGATAGTTCTGGTTAGTTTTAGTTGGTTATCTCGGTTGTTATAGAATGATGCCTAATATTTTTTTCTGAAATTTTAGTGCCTCGATTTAAAGAATGCTTGATTCTAGCCGAGACGCAAACCAAAAATTGAGTAAATTTTGTAATTATTTTTCGCCATTTTGGACCTAGATACCCATATTTAAAAGCTGATTGACCTGTTGCAAAATTGGGCGCATTCAGGAGGACTCAGCTACTTAGCCGCTGGGTAAGCGGAGTGTTAAAACTGTCAAATTCAACCAATAGGATGGCTTTCTTTTGACAGTTATGATACCCAGCGGTTAAGCTGCTGAGTACTCCTGAATGCACCCATATTGTGTTTCTTAATCTAAATTGTGAATACTTTAACCTACCTTAAAAGCAGGCTATCAGTCTAAAAATATTTGTCAGAGCTTGGTAATTACGGCCGTTAGTAGCTCTAAAAAAAAGTTGCTCAGTTGTCACATGTGAAATTAATCATTTTTTATCAATATAGCAAACAAAATTCCGGTCATAAACTTACATACAGTATTTTTTTACTTTTATATTACTTGAAAATAAAAAAGCTAACCTTTATTGCTTCGATATGGTTTACAATCATATATTTTAGTTAAACAATGACGTAACCAAGATCTTTCGTGGCCAATTACCTATTAACGATATACCTAATATTTTAACACAAACTTAATTGCTTGGGGTCAGCTGCAAGTTCGGCTTTTCTGGTAATTTAGATTTAATAATAGAAAAAACCCACGTTTAGTAACTGCTGTGAATATAAATAGGGTGTGCAGCTAGCTTTACCGTTGACTGCAATTCACAACGTTGTACATAGGTTGAGTTGCCATAAATTCTATAACCAATGTCAGGACACCTTGATTTCTGGTACCTCTAAGTTTGGAGGGGAGGCGCACTATATCATTTTGCGTTTTAATGTGTTTATAAAATTCAGCATCATTTTAAAGTTATACTGATATTACAAAATTCCTTCAACAGATTTTGCGCACAGTCGATTGCCATGAAAAAAAAAATCTGACTGAGTTGATATTATGTGAAAAAATTGAAAATAAGTGTTTTAAATTATTTTTTTTTTGCTAAATTCTGGTAAAAGGGGTATATACAAAAGTAAATATTTTGTTCCATATCGTAAGTCGAGACTTTTCGCTATGAATCGGGACGTCGCACAGTGGCGAGCTCTAATGTAATTTCGTGGCCATAATTCATTAAAAAAATTAAGTATATATGAAATACTGCATGTCATTATTTTTTAATCACATTTACTATAATAAATATTATATCATTAATACCTACCATCAAAATATTACTGATGAAAAAAAATGTCAATATCAGAAGTTTTTTCAAAGTAAGTAAATATTTTAATATAGTGAGTAAAATATCAATGAAGTTAAAGTATTTTTTCCAATTGCTGTTGTAAAATTTATTCTTAAGGTATTTTTTAAGGTAATACAATGTTTTTTTATTTAGTAGTAATATTTGGTTTTCTAAAATATCTTTCTTTAAGTTGAATAAAATCAATTTGCCAGATAATACGCACATTTTTTTTAATTAAAATTTTCCACTTTCTACAAAAAAATAAATATTGTGCGAAGTTTGCCGAAGATTAGATTTTGCACTAAAAATAAACTTAAACTCACCGTCATTCATAAATGTTTAATTGTAGCTGCCCGAATTTGCCTATTCAAATGATATTAATTTATTGTTACACCCCTCATATTTTTCATAATACATATTGTATTTTCCCGATATTGTTTATAGATAATATTGATGGTCAATAGAATATTATAAAATATATATATATATATATATATATATATATATATATATATATATATATATATATATATATATATATATATTATTTTGGTTTTAAAGTTGTAAAAATACCCCCTTCACATTGCTCAACCAACCCCAACCCCATTTTTTTCAGTAATAATTGTATTGTGACCATAGATAAAATCAAAAATCTGAAAACCGCATGTTCGTATCTGCTTTGGTTTCAAAGTTATGAATTTACCCCTCTACATCCCTGACCCACCCCCTACACCCTATTTTTTCTTGATAATATTGTATTGTTACCGAACCCACATTACCGTGCCTAATTTCATAAGAAGCAGTTAACGGAAAGTTTGGGAAAAATGCATTACAAAATTTGAAAGGCATCCAGACCAGGCCAGGCAAAAAATGCTTTTTTTTCATACTTGCTGATAAATTAATTAGTTTTTACTTGTCCTTACTTTAAAAATTCTCAGCAAACTTATTTTACATTAGATTTCTGAATCTAAAAACAAAATTAATAGTTTTTGCAGTTTGGCCGCATGATCTCATATGACCTCACCACCGTGCGTCGCGTCGCGTCGGTGCGGATAAGATGGGTTTTTAATGTTAGTAATAAAATTGTAATTACTCTAAGACCTAAGACACGATACTAAGCGTCAGCGGCCAGCGTTGGGCGGAAAATGTAAGAGCGCTGTCTTTGATCTTTGGCATCCGGCACGATAACCAGCGTCAGCGTCGAGCGGGTGATTGATTAAAAAGTTCTTTTATTTTCGCATAAAGATCAAAGACAGCGCTCTCACATTTTCCGCTCAACGCTGGCCGCTGACGCTGACGCTTAGTACCGTGTCTGAAGCCACAAGCATCATACAAATAAACACGGAATCAACTATTTCTTTCTAAACGCGTCATTTAAATAGTGTGCGAGCAACAAAAGGGGAATAATTGAAAGTGAGACAGAACTGATGACCGCCTGGCTTTCTTACTACTGATTTTAAGTTTACTAATATTTATTTTATGACTATTTATTTGAATCAAAAACCTTTTCCGAATAGTCAACGAGAGCAACATTCATTGTATTTTATTCAAACCACGGTATGCTATTACAACTATTTCAAACGAAATTGCTATAAATATCCTGGAAACTAATTTTAATACAAAATATTTACTTTGTCTATACTGTCTGTTTACAAAGTGAATTTACCGGAATAATTTACAATATTATTTATGTATAATAATAGACTATAAATAGTCATATATACAAAATAAATGTATATATAGTGATAGGGCCACGTTTTGAATAGAACATAAATAATATCCATTTTACAAACCCGAAAAAAATGCCCGTGTTGTATTAAGGGGGTTATATCCACTTGCGATTAAAAAATCGATTTTTTCAGCATATTTCGAGTCACGTGTATTCAAGAATATTCTCTGAAAATCTGAAATTAATCCGTCAAATAGTTTCGTAGAGATGTGCGTATTTGTAAATTTTCTATTTAGTATACAGCGTGTCTTTGGAAGTTCTTAACAAATGGGAAACTTTTTTATTATCAATTTTACGAAAAAGTATCTTTTCTGAAAAGTCCTGCTTGATGAGAATATACATTTCCATAAAAATATTTGAAGTTTGGATGTACAGGGTGGCTTAAAAATGATTTTTCCAAATTAAAATAAAGGATATTTTCTAACTACGGTACCAAACACACCAAAGGGTGATTTTTATATCATTTTATGAAGAAAAGTTCCCATAAACATATGACCGGAGTTGCTTCGTTTCTGAGATACAGGGCATTAAATATTTTTTAAAGGTCTGTTTGTTTTTAAATATCTTAAATACGAAGCCAGATACAAAAAATGTACTTTACTAAAAAGTTGTATTTTTAGTTGTTTTAAAGGAAGAAAATATTAAAACTGCATAAAAAGCCAGTTAAAAAATAAATACGCATTATGTTTTATGGGATTTGTTATCTAAGTATTTTTAAATTACATTTAACCATAATAAATTAAGAACGAATTCAGTAATACTGGAGAAATGGATTTTATACGGTTACCAAAAATCGGTTTATATTCATATTTTTTGCCAATAATCCAATTCAGTGAAAAAAAAGAGTGCACATTTTAAATTAACGTGTATATTTGCTTTAACCTAATTTTTCATAAAGACAATGTCTTTTGTAAGACCGTTACATTTTTTTATCGTTATCAAGAAAAATGAAGTATTGCATTTTAATACCCATAAAGTATTTTAAAAATAAACTTTTTTCACCAATTTGACGCCGTTTTTTTCCATTTTGAATTAATGATTTGATTCAGTGTCTATTCGAATTTATTTTAATGATTTTTTTGCATTGTTTACTCGACATCAACTGGACCAAAAGGTGTTTAACATACATTTCGCCATTACTTCTTTCAGCTCATGTGTCACTAAGTTTAAAATTAAATAGTTTGCGGATAAGTTTATAGAAACTATCGAAAATTATTAATAAAAATAAAATCAAATGTCTCAGAATATATAATATAAAAAATTTTAGTGGCATAAAAAATATATTTTGCAAAACATGCATAAAGTCTTTTTTACGAATGGCAGGCACGGTTAAATACAAGCATGGGTTAGTTTCGTTTATTTAAAGGTTGCTACCGTAAAAATTCACAAATATATTTACTAAAATGACCTCTAAGTTGCAGACTTTCTTTGTTTTTTTTAACCACGTGCGAGTGTTCAAATAGAAATAATTAATAGAACACTTTTACGCAAGAAAACTATGACACTGTTAAAACAAATTCAGTCAAGATAATTAAAGATAAAACTAAAATAACGAAAACACGTAAAAGCAATATTTTTTCTACTTTTTTAATTTCCCACATCTTCGTGTATAAATTGATTATATCTGCAGAGTCGCACCGAATCTTTGGCTCATCTCCGTCATCTCTTTTAAGTTTGTTCACTCTTGGTGGTATGACAAAAAACTTTGGATGGGAACGAAGCCGTTTTGAGAGTTCAGTAGACTCATTGAATAATAAAGGTGTAAAATAAAAGGACCAACCACAACATTTAAAATGGTGATTTTTCAAAAACAGCTTTATGTATTTTAAATTACTGTCCTTTAAGATGATTATTTTTCTTTTTAGATTTGTCAAATTTGACTTGGGATATATAAAAAAACATAAAATTGTGGAAGGCAGTATGGTATCTATGTATCAGCTTGTTAGGTTTTTAAGAGTTCGGTATAATTTTAACAGGGGCTCATGACAATTTTCAAGGCATAAACAAGACAAATAGCCAAGTGGGAACTTGCACGCAAATGGCATTTCTCTTTTCCGTATATTTAATCAATTATTGTCTTACGAGCCAATTGTCATATAACCAAGTTTTTTCAAAAAATTGTTCCACCATGAAAATAAATTTACAATTGAAGGGATTTTTAAACAAACAATTTCGTTTCTAATATGGAACCAATGTCAAGTATTATTTTCTAATTTACAAAAAACTAATGGTTATAGAACCTTCAAATATATCTCTAACCAGCGGACCCGTGACCACTTTGTACTACCCATTGGAGATACAGCTTAGGTTAAATTAGGAAAAAGTTTTGTTTTTAAAGCTTATTTACATGCCGTATAAAAACTTAAAAAAATTTCATGGCCTGCTGAGATATTTGGCAAAATAAAAAATTTGACTATATCGATTTTATTTTTTCTGACTTTATTTGAAGAGATATAAAAAACTAATAACACTTTTTCATTGGCACTTTTTAGCTACTACATGATGATATTTTTAGATTTTATACCCGACGTTTCGTTTTCAAGAAACCATCATCAACTTTATTTTTTTATGGCTCGAAAAAAGTACACCCTGTATCTGATCCCATTTTTATTACAAATTCAACGATGTATCACATGTCATTTTAATTTTTAGTTAAAAGAAAAGTTGCATTTTTTCTATTTTTTTAAAGTTATTTTTAAATAGGTCTTGCAAACAAATGCTTGGACGTTAATACCTGTTTCCATATCTGCAACATAATTAATTATTATTATAAAATAGTATTTGTCGTTATTACCCTGTTTGTCAAGTTGTTCTGTTTGTTACTGTTGTCTTTATACGCAATAGGCAATACTAGGCTCAACAAAATCCGTGTGTTAAGAAAATATCGAAACATCAAAAACGTTTTGGGTTTAATATGTGGTGTGGAATTTTAGGAACTAAAAAACCAGGTCCATGTATTTACCATAATTCATTAACTGCAGAAATGATACCTTCATTTATTTCTGCAGCACAAAATGTAGCATGTTAGCACGTCAAACTTATCTTCATGGCTATAATGGCCATCCTGCATATTCGACCGTAATAATACAATAAGATATTAGCTATTCACCAATAAGCAATAATAGAGACAACAGTAACAATAAGAACAATTGCTCTTATAAACAACAACTCGACAAGAAGGGTAATAAGGACAAATACTATTTTATAATGATATTAAATTATGTTACAGATACGGTAACAGGTATTAACGTCAAGCATTTGTTTGCGAGGCCTACTTAAAAATAACTTAAAAAGAATAGAAAAACTGCAATTTTCTTTTAACTAAAAATTAAAATATGACATGTGATACATCGTTGAATTTGTAATAAAAAATGAGATCAGATACACGGGGTACTTTTTTTCGAGCCATATAAAAAAATAACTTGATGATGGTTTCTTGAAAACGAAACGTCGGGTATAAAATCTAAAAATATCATCATGTAGTAGCTAAAAAGTGCCAATGAAAAAGTGTTATTAGTTTTTATTTCTCTTTAAATAAAGTCAGAAAAAAATAACATCAAATTTCCGATTTTGCCAAATATCTCAGCAGGCCATGAACATTTTTCAAGTTTCTAAACGGCATGTAAATAAGCTTTAAAAAACACAACTTTTTCCTAATTTAACCTAAGCTGTATCTCCAATGGTACTGAGACTCCCATGCTTAGAATCCTTATCTTGGACACACTGTATATTAGTATAGACTGTGCAAAATACTGATATATTTACAAACATATAAAAAAAAAATAGAGTTAGCCATATAATATAGGTTTGATAACGTTCTTTGAATATCCTGAAAATATTGAAAATTGACATTGGGTGTTTTTGAAAAAAAACTTTAATTGATAAAGGGAAAAAATGCTATAAAAAGACCAGACACGTCCATTTAATTTTACACGTCACTAGTAGTCGCTTAGATTCAACTTGATGACGTGTAGACACAGGATACCTTGGATGTACTATTTTCGGGACGTATTCATTTATTTTTGGAAAAGTGCCCAAAATTGAAAAAGTAAAAAAAAAAAAAATAATTGGGTCATTTCCCAAATTAATAGTTTTTTGGTTAGTAAAACTTGTTGCATGTAAAGTATTTTTAGCATAGTACTTTTATTTTTCATATTATCGGAGGACCTATTTTAAAGGTATATTTGCCAGTAATGCATTAACAAAACAAGCATTTTATTTCAAAATTTTTTAGACTGTCTCTTTTTCACGCATTGCCTATTTGTATAACATGAGAATCAAGAAAATGTAGGTTTTCAAACCGTAGCGTCACAGCACAATCAGCTTATAGGTTATGATTATGATTTTAATTTTTGGGGTTAATATGTACTTTAGTTTACACCAAATATAAAAAATTTTCTTGCCATTTACATCCATGTTAAAATTTTACAAAAAATGGCCTAAACAAAGTTTTTAATGAGTTTGATGCATACGCCTGCTCGACAAAGATAACTATATTGTTTTTAAACCAGTGTGCATGACGTATTCAAACACGGTTAAATACGTGACGTGTATGACGTCACCGTTTAGCAAGAAAATGTAATGTTTTTAAAATATTTTGAACCGTATTACCAACAAAAAATGGCTTTAAGGAAAATTTTACATTTAAAAATATGAAAAAAAACATAGGCCTGGTAATGCATTGCTTTAAAAATACATAGTTACATTAAATACAAACTTTTCTGATTTCTGATTTGAATAAATTTAAAAGAAATTTTCATGCAGTGTGAACATGTCTTGGATTAAAAAATTAACATAAAAGGATTTTAAACAAAATATGTATTTTTATAAAATGTGTACATGTCCCCTTTTGAAAGCTCACTTCTTAAAGTTTTCCTTTGTGTTAAGTTATTTTAGGTTTTCAAAATTAAAGGACCTCTTAGGAATTGTGTTTAAAATAATATCAACTTTTTTTAAACACAAAAAAACCTGAATTGACCATATAGAAATACATTTTCCGCACTTTTATTTTAAATTAGCAATGCCAATAATGCGTAAAAATAAATTTCATATGCTAATTAAAAGCTGTCAAGTAAATTTGCAAAAATAGTCGGTAAAATATCTACTTTGAAACAGGTGTTTACCGACGTTTAAAGCAACCTTTTGCCATATTCTGCTTCTCGTAGACAAAACTAAAGAGTAATAAATTATGCCTACGGACAGTGCGGCGGCCTGCTTGAAACATTAACAAATGGTCGGACCATGTGGTATGAGGAAAAGCAATCGGGTTCGTTTGTACCTTGAGTCAAAGAAGCACACCCACTTTATATTTTTAAATAGTTTATCAGGGGATATTTTATTTAAATTTTCATATGTTACCGCATTCTAAAACATAGGTAGATATTCGTGTTTAACTTTTTATAATAATTTTGGACTAAATCCCTCCAAGGCTTGTATGAATACTAAGTGCAGGCTTTTAGATGTTTAAGTTATTTTTCACTTATACAAAGATATCCAAGCACCAAAATATGCATACACTAAAATTCATTTAATTTATTTTTCTCCTAAATATCTAATCTAAGCCAATGTCATGCAAATGCAACCCCTCTCTCTCTCTCTACTTCATTTTTTTTTTGAAAAAAATGCTTTGCGTCAAAAAACACCTATTAATTTATAGTGTCTGTGTACAGAATTTAATTAAAATATCCATAGTTATAACACAGATATTATTAAAAAAAAGAAACTTAGCACCCTGTATCCCAAAAGTTTAAGACATTTTGGATATAGTTTTATTGTAACACTTTTTTATCACTGGAAGATTCATACCCTTAACAATAAGCAACTTATTCTGACACACTTGTGTATTATTAGTTAAAAATAAATGTGACAACATAAAAGCTTTTTAAGTCTTATTTGGCTTAAAAATTGTTTCAGTAGTTAAAGTTAAAATTTACGCATTTTTAAGTTTCTGGGAGAAATTGTGCCAGGGCCAGTAATGAAATGGACTTCATGATAAGAACTCTTTTGAAACCTTTTTAGCGGGGTTCCTTTTGACGAATCTACCACAAATATTCATACCGCCATATATGGAAGCGGCGCTTTAATCCAGCAAAATTGCATTTAAAACATTGTGGTAAACTTATATATTCCCGAAACGTTTGACATTGACAGGCTGGGTTAAAGCGCTCCTTCCATATATGGCGGTATGAATATTCGTAGTAGACTCGTCACAAGGAACCCCCACCTAAAAAGGTTTTAAAAGTCCATTTTATTACTGGTCCAGGCAGTTTGGTTGACCATGTAGACGGGGCAATTAATTATGTCTTACGAGCTTGTTTTTATAAAATACTTTGCGCTTTTGCCGCTATGCACTGAATGATAATATAATATCTTTAAGAAAATAAATATTTATTAAACTTCTTTATTAATATAAAAGATAAACATAAACTGTTTATATAATATACAAATTTATATTAACTATACAACGCGTTCTCACAATTTAATTTTGTTTTTTTCAGTTATTGTTGATATTTAATTTAAATTTTGTGTGTGGCTTATTAAGATTTTTATAGTTTAATTGGTACTTCAATGACGTTTAATAACCTTCAGACTTGAGCCATTTTTGTTGTTATTACGGTTCAAAAAAGTTTAAAAACAATACATTTTCTTGTTAAACAGTAACGTCATATACGTCTCTTATTTAAGCATGTTTGAATACATCCCGGACAATGGTTTAAAAACAATATAAATATTTATGTTGGGCGGGCGTATGCATTGAATTCATTAAAAACTTTGTTTCGGTCATTTTTGTAAACTTTTTACGTGGATATAAATGGCAAGTAAAAAAATTTTATATTCGGTTTAAACTAAAGAATAAAAATCATAATCATAACTTAAAAGCTTATTGGGCTGTGACGCAACGGTTTGAATCCCTACATTTTCTTTATTCTCATATTTATATCGTCATTTTCGGAAACGGTTTAAACCACTCTTACGAATACGGTTAGCAAGAAAACATGACTGTGATCGCAACGTATGAATATTTTTTTAGGGTAGATTGGTTTGTCAAAGCTAGTCCATCCCTGCAGATCTGAGTAATCTACAACAGTTCCTTAATAGTAATTTAAGTCTTATTTGGTATTGCTTCTAACTAAAATAAAAGTGATTCGTTCAATAATTATGTAAAAAAATACTTTGGAGCTCTTTGTGAGCTGGTATCTCCGAAGAAACGCTAGCAAAAGACTTTTTATGAACTAGTATTATTTCTTTTGTGTTTTCTTTTTACGGAAGAGATTTATTTAACTTACCCTGTAGATGTTCAAATATATTTTTTAAAATTTATTACAATGAAATAAAGATTAAAAGACAAGACTTAAAAACCTGTTTAATAATCCTTCCTAATTCAGAGGGAGATCATAATTACACAATGTATCGTGAGACATTCAGCTGAAGTGCACACTAATCAAACATGTTGATTTCAAATTACCGAAATATTATATAATTTACATCTTTGGGGATAAAAATTGATTTAAAAAATGCACAATATTCCATTAGTAAATAAAAATATATTATGCATGTGTTAAATATTATATTTTTCGATAACCGAAAATTTTTATATTTCATATTAGGAGTTATCTGATTTTATTATTATTATTATTATTATTATTAATATTATTATTATTACTTTTCTATAATTTCTATTTAATTTACCAGAAAACTGATAAATTTTAAATTTACTGATGCACTAAAAGAAGTAATGGTGGAATTTATGGTAACTTGATCTTTGGTTTCGTTGATGTCACAGGACAAATAGCACATAAATAAAAGAAATTTATTTTTAAAACGTTTAAAACATTCAAAACATACAGGGTTTTTCATTTTAAAGTAAGCAGGGCCTTATTTATGAATTTTCCTCCACTTTTTAAAAAACGAATATAGCCATTTTGTGTATTTTTTTTTTTTCGTAGAATTTAATAGTCTAATCGAACAACATTTGGAACAAACACAAAAGAGTTACAGCACGAGTAACGTATTTTTAAATGGAATACCCCGTATATTTTTGTAATAATGGATGGAGATTTTCACCAGGAATTTGATGATATAGGAGTTGCTGGGTTTATATCGTGCGGTTCTGATAAAAAAAACTGCATTATACTATAAGGATAGTTTTACCTGAAAAAACCTGGCTGCCACAGGTCATAGGTGCTTATTTGTCAAAGTCAAGAATGTTAAAAATAAGTTTATTATTTTTGGAGTAGTCTTATATTGAGTTTTTATCAGAAGAACGGCTTAAAATTATATTATATAATAAATAATATACTAACCCAAAAAGTAATAAACTTATTTTTAAAATTCTCGACTTTAGCAAATATGCCCCTGTGACCTGTGACTGCCAGGTTTTTTCAAGCGAAACTATCCTTATAGTATGATGCAGTTTTTGATCAATTGCATCAGAACCGCAGGAAATAAACCCAGCAACCCATATATCACCGAATTTCTCGTAAAAATTTATATCCATTGATATACAAATATACGGGTAAGTATTCCATTTAAAAATACGTCGCTCGTGTTGTACTATAACTTTTTTTTTCAAATGTTTTTTGATTAGATTATTAAATTCTACGGAAAAAAATACACGAAATGGCTATATTCGTTTTTAAAAAGTACAGGAAAGTTCCAAAATAGGGCCCTGTTTACTTTAAAATGAATAACCATGTACATTATGTAAAAATACAGTTAAAATTAAACCTAGAAGTATGTTAAGAAATAAGGCTTTAAACTCTGATTATTATCAAGTATTCTTTAATTTAAATTACAATATCTTTTTTAATTAAATTATCAATACATTTGGCCTTTTCATCAGTTGTGCGCATGCGTTAAAATCAGCCATATTTTTCTTACTGTTATTTTGTTAATAACTGTATTAAAGTGCCCGCTACCCGCACAGGTAATGTATTACCTGTATTTCGTATTGCGATTTAATTAAATAAGCCAAAAATGTGACCTTTAAGCGTCAATAACTCCAAAAAAGTAAAAGATAAACATGTTGTAGCCCTAATAAAAAAAAGAGAACTAAACATAGAATTCAAAATCTAATAATAAATATGGTGTTCCATTTAAAAAATACAACATTTATGGCGTAAGTCTTTTGTTTTTCATGCAATTGTTTTTTAATACGATTTTTAATATAGGGAAAGTAAAAAAATATGCCATTTTTCCTCTTAAATGGAATACCCTGTACCTATTTTAACATCTCCCACTCAGGTATGCGATCGTCTGAAGAGTACCGCATAAAAAGCATTTTACACTTTTTTATTTGTAAAATTGTTCCTAAAAATATAAACAAAGTACGTGATGAAACGCTGATAGCGTAGCTACGGTAAATAGATTTTCCTTGAAATTAATTTGTTTATCTAAAACGGGTAGTTAATTAACGCTGCAACGATGTTTTGTTAAGACGCACTTAATTTTATTTTTAATTCGCTATTATTATTTAAAATTGTTCAAGTAATTGTGACATTTCGGGAATCCCAGTTTATTTTTCATTTTTTCTTATTTTTGGAAATTTATTGTAAAGGTTTGAAAGTGAAGCAAAAGGTTTTTGTAATCTGTAAAGCCAGTTTTTTTTGACGAGCAGGAAAGTAGTGAAAAGTTTAAAGTTTTTCACATGAATTGTTAAGGGGTGCATGGGTGATACCTACTATTGGGGGATGGCGAACCTTTTCTTATTAACGTGCCATTTTTGTACAAAAATGTAAAATGATGTCTTACGCGTGCCATGAAATACTTTTTAGATTGAGGTAAAAACTAAAGAGCAAGCAAAAAAACATAACAAAGGTCTTTAACTTCCATCCATGCCGCTTTCGGCCGCTGTATAATAATCTAATATTTACGGAAAAAAACATCTACACACTCGTGTGAAATTTGTGGCACGCGTGAAATTGGTTCGCTATCCCTGTTGTAGACCTTATAGTTACCTGTGCATAAACAAATTCTTACAGTTCTAACACTCTTAAAATATAATATGAACATCATTCTGATTATAAAACCTATTAGTTAAAATCTCGATATATTTAATTTTTATGTGGTGTTCGAAAAGCTGAACGACCAGACGAATTTATGGGAAATGCGTACGTCACCTACTACGTAACGGTAAAACGTATTTTACGTATTGAGCCATTAACAAACGCCTAGAGATGCAATGCTTTCTAGGAATACTTAAAATTTATTGAACTATTGCTACTGGTCAAGTTTATTTTCATATACGGTTTTAGCTGACTGGTCCAAGGAAGTGAAGATTTATTCTTGTTTGGGTGATTTTAAAACTCGTTAAATAATAATTTCGAAATTTTGTTTGGTGACACCTTGTATAAAAACACGAATCTTCATTTTTGGTCCTAGTAGTCAGTAGTAGAGTCAATTTTTTTTAAGCGGGCCACTTAAAATCGACTATTCGATTTTAATGTATCTTTAACATATTTTGGTAGTTTAATAGGTTGAAAGTAATATCCCAAAAATTCTCTAAAAGTTCCCAATATGTATTTTTTATTCATTCGTTAAAATTGTTCGTATTTTGTAATTGTCGTAATAAAAATAGTAATAAATCACCATTACCAGCATATTTTATTATACTCGCCGGAAAAAGATGGTTCAGTATTAGGTGGGCTCACCTTTAACATCAATAACATCTTGCAGACGACGAAACATGAAATCTATCAAGATTTTAATTGCTTCTTGCTGCGATCGTTTACCATTACCACGGCTTGAACGTAACTCCATTTGTATTTTCAGTTTTGCCTTGTCCGTTTTAATGTTTCCGTAAATTTATTATTAATGATAAATTATCTATTGAATTTAGATCTGCTGACTGGGGCGGATTTTTCAATAGGTAGCTGCTATTGCTTTTTACATTTAGTTCTGGTTTTTAAGCTTTATTGGTACACAGTTTTGTTAAAATATTTTATAAGCCCAAAAAAAAATTATAAAAACCCAGTACCGACACGTTTCGAGATTTAAATAAAAAACTGGACAACCCATAATATGTGAAATCACCATTATGTGTTTTTTTTTGTTAAAGCCTGAAGAACACAAACATAATTTAAATTGAAGTAAAAAGCTTAGACATTAATTGAATTAATTTTTAAATGTATTTTTAGGCCATCTTTTCCCCACTTCCATTTGTTATATTAGTTGTTTTCTGTTATATGATATTAAATATAACTGTCTATTAAAAGGTGATTAAAAGGTTCTAATAGAGTAAGAGCCCGTGAGCGGCAGACCTTCGTCATTTTGTAAAAGCTGAAACTTTGTCAATGCATGCTCCCAACATAGGTAGAAGTAATGGTAGATTGTGAAGTTTGACTCATAGTGGCTTTGGCAGGTAAGAGGTACCAAATGTTAATTAATTGAAACAAAAACTTCGTTATTTTGTACAAGCTGAATTTTATATATGTAACTTGGGTAACTATTAGAAGATATTTTCACAATCGGCAGACAGTTTTGACAGTTCCAACCCCTTGGCAGACAAACATTTTAGAGTGACTCAATTTTCGGACCATGTACAATATTTTTGTTATTTAACAAGATATGACAAAAGTCTTATATAAGAGATGTAGATTTTTAAATAGGCATGTACTTAAAATATTTTGATGTATACAGAGTGTTCCAAAAACATTTCTTTTTAAATTAACCCTAAAGCAATAACTTTTTTTGAACACTCTGTATACATCAAAATATTTTTAGGACATTCTCATTCGAAAACCCTACAAATCTCATATAACACTTTTTATTATATCTTGTCAAATAACAGAAATATTCGTCTTTATCGGACTATTGGACCACCCCAAAATATTTGTCTGTCAATGGGTTGGAAGTGTCAAAACTGTCTGGCGACTAAGGAAATATCTTCTTATAGGTAGCCAAGTAACATAATGTAAAATTTATCTTCTACAAAATGACAAAACCTAAGTTTTAATTTATTAACCTTTGGTACCTGGTACTTGCCAAAGCCACTATGAGTCAAACTTCATAGTCTACCATCGCTTCTACCTATGTTGGGAGCATGTGCTGACAAACTTTCAGCTTTTACAAAATGACGAAGGTCTGCCGCTCATGGGCTCTTAGACTATAAGGGTAAAATGTCAACAGAATTAATTAGTTTGCTTTTAGGCATTTTCAAATATTGATCTTCCATAAAAGTCATAAAAACCCGTTTAAAAAAGCCAATGTCTACCCGTGTTCATAAATTGATCGAATCCTTAACTCTGGTTTCATCCTGCTGACCCAGGCGAAAGCCAGGGTAAGTCGGGTTAAACAGGCGTGTAAAAATCAGCTGTTTCGTTTTTAGGTGCAAAAAAGTACAAAAAGAATAATTTAATATTTATTTACAGCTTAAATATTGTTAAAATCTTTAAAAATAACTGCACGGCCAAGAACAAAGCAAAATGGTTATGATTTTTTTGACACGAAACCGATAAATGAAGGCCAAATGGAACATATTATGTACGTGTTTAAAAAATAACAAAAATCCCATCGAATTTTGAAAACAGCTTATTGGATCTGCCACAACCCATCGGATCAATATTTGAAAATGCTTTTTAAAACATTCTTTAAACTTAATTGCGTTATCAAATTATAAATCTAAATGGTGTTCGGTATTGAAACACCTATTTTCATGGCCCATTTCCTACCCAATAACAATAAATAACATAAAATGCAATTTATCTTACAATCAGCTTGTCAGCTTGTGGTGAAAGGTAGGAATCCACAATGAAAGTTTTTTATGAAATTTTTGTGTTGTGAGTAAAAAATGTCAGGTTTCCCTGTTAAACTGTAAAAATGTACAGGGTGTCCTATTTAAAATTAAAACGAAGCGTCATCCTAAAAATAAACAATATGAAAAAACGATACCCATTAGCTCTTTTTCACCGGACCATTCAATAAAAACTTTTGCTTTATCCGAACTAGCAGGCGCGTTAATATGAATTCCCACATGATACATGGGCTGATTTAAAATTGTGAGAGTAATTTATTAGAGTGCCAATATTTTAAAAACTATTGATTTTTACTTTTTATATATATTTTTTAAATACCCATTAGGCCCATTATTATCGTTGACTTTTCGGACCCCTGTATATACAAAATGAAAAATCATTCAAGAATAATAATTATACGGTAACTAAACATTGCTCGTGTTGCTCATGCACAATAATATCGAAATGTTAAGTGAATAATGACGAGTACAAAAGCGAATTGTTGCTCAGTAACAGGTTGAAACACGCTACGAAATGGTATCGCATTTTCCGCGAACCGGACAGACGGACGTGCAACCGTAGCCGTCTAAAGTTTAGTGACCCTCTGATGATCGTTTGTTAACTTGAGCTCTTTGCTCCGGACAATGGGCAGTAATAAGCGATTCTAAAATGTTAATAAAATCATTTCAGTCGAGACTTGTTTAAATTCTGGTTACTCGAAATATGCTAGTTGAAAAATATTAAAGGCCATTTTTTGTTTCATAAGATATAAAAGTAAAACATTTTGTATTAAAATACTAAAATAAACGACAATGAAATAAAGTTTTTGGCCTAAATAGGAAAAAAGCAAAATTGGCCTAAATGAGAAAAATTAATAAGTGGACATTTTAAATTTAATAGAAACTAGTAAGGGGATGTCCATAAATTACGTGAGGTGTTTTTCCAATCTTTTGATCCCCCCTCTTTCTCTGGTGAGATTTAATTTAACCCCCATCCCCCAATCTCACGTGAGATTTCTATATATAATAAGGCGCCGCTTTTTAAACCGAAATATTGAAAAATGATTTTTCGTTGAAATAATTTTGAAGACAATGGAAAAAAATAACTTGACCCAAATATTGATACTGCATCACAGAATAATTTTTTTTTTTGGAAAACCTATATTTAAGAAACATATTTGCAGAGACCCCCCTTAAATGCCCCACGTAATTTATGGACTACCCTTAAAATATCATAAAAACTTTCTATTGGAATTTTCTGATGTTAATTAATAGGTACCAAAGAACTTTTCATGCAGTGTGGCCATGTCTTGTTTTGATCGTTTTTCATACTCTCATATTACTATTTTACAAAGCCATGTATCATTTTAAAATGATTTGGAAATGTAAATCAATAGAATTGATAAAATAGTTTTTAAAATTGAAATGATTTGATTTTTGAATGAAAACTCCTCATCAGCCAAGCCTTTATGCCATCGCTGTAGACTGATTTGTTTAGTTCTTCAAAATAGGTGTGAAAATCTAATACAAATTTTTCAGAAGCCAAGTTTTCTTTTTATTCGGAAACAAATGGAAATCCTATTAAAATTTGAGTCTGGTAAATACGGTGCATACGAAACCAGCAGTTTTCTGGTCTTTTAAACTTTAGTCAAAATATGGCGAGTTTGCTTTTTCGATATGCCCGCCGCTTTAGCTACCTCGTTCACCTAATAGTTTAACCTACATTTTAATTAAATAGGAGAACCTGTTCAATCAAGATTATTCGCCAGGCTTCACAATGCCCAATCGACCACAATCCTATTGGGTGGTCTGTGGTCTTACACACCCACCTAAAGTGTCTGGATTTATCACTATGTGACTTTCCATATCTCTGACTTGATGGCATGAGTGATTTCGCTCCTAGTCAAAACTATTCTATAAAAGTGACATCATGTAACACAATGATGGTTAAACTTTAAGGGTATAGGTATACGTGTTAAATTATAACTCTTTTTAATTTTTGACATGTCTAATTTTGTTTGAACTTTGACTGTTTAAGTCTTGCTTTTTTACGTTTTTTACGATGTAAAAGTCTCTTTGACTTCAAATATTTTTACTTCCTTGTTAAGTATACACGTACCATCAGGTTCTGCCTGCCTTAAAAGTCAAGTGTAATTTAGTTAGGTTCTGTTGAATCGATATAATAGTTATTGGATATCGAAACGGAAACAAATGAGAAAAAATCACCAGTGAACAGTTCAGCTTTCAATATAAACTAGTAATATACCATAAGAAATAATTTTGGAGTTCTCCTATTGTAATTAGTACAAAAGTGATTTTTATTCAGTATGGACATTGGGCATGTCTTGTTTTGATCCATTGTCATTCGTTTATATTAATATAAATTATAATAATATTTCACAAAAACGTATATCGTTTTAAAATAATTTAATTATGAAAGTGAATAAAAATGAGTTTTATCAAAATTGACATAAAACGATTTTTCATAAAATGTTGCACCTGTTCCTTTTAAATCAACGCTCCTCATTTAGCGTCATTTTCACAATACGATTACTTATTTTTTACCTTTTTAAACGTTGATTCCCCTATTGTTGCTAACAAAAGTCTCAGTCTAAAAATAAACCTGGGCATCTTATGTATGTACGACATTTCTTCGAATAGAGGAATTGTGTAACATGTAACAATGTAATTCGATATTTATTATATCGATTTAATTCGTCCACGTGACTTGTGCAGGTAAATAGATGGTTTCACGTGGCACCGAGCACGTCGTCTTTCATTTTGCGTTTTCAGGCCATGCTAAAAACAGCACTGCAGAAATGTTTTCTCGCACGTTCTTGTTTGATTTTTGTACATAACCATAATAGAATTATAGTGTAAGAGCAAATGACATCGAAACGCATGGAATTTTAACAAGAAAATTGTATACCGGGTGGTTTCATCGCCAGACTGGCCATAGGAAATCTCATGTAAATTTTGATTCCCTTAAATATTGCTTCCCCTATTGATTTTGCAACAAAATTGTATTAGACTATTTTGAAGACGTTGATTAGATAAGCTCACACACTAAATTTCGTTATTTTCTGATAAGTCAATTAAATGTAATAAAAAGGAAAAACTATTTGTAAAATCGTTGCAAACCTAAATATGATCCACCAGTAATGAATAAAATGTCTTGTCAAATTATTAGCAATTCAGTATCAATGGTACAGCAAGGTATTGTGTTTAATGTTTTTAATTCTATGGTCATCTACCACATTTACGTTTATACATCAAGAGGTTACACATAAACACACAGTGAGGAAGGAAAAATTATTTTTAAAAATATTTTTTGATATAACCTTTATTAACGTAAAAATTACATTTTATCGTAACTTTAGTTTTGTTTAGAATTAGTGTCTGACTTTAATAATTTTGGCTTAACCTCCCTATATTTCGGGCAATGTGTGATTTTAAGTTTTTTTCTTTTTCTGAAAAAAACAGCTTAAGGCTAAAGGGCCATTTTAAAGTCAATCTGCTCTCTGACTATAATTCTTGGTTGATTTTTATACATAAATAACTATATTAATTTCGTAGCTGTAAATTAGTATTTCTGTCGAACGAAATGTTTTCAACGAATGAATGCTTCAGTTTATTGAATTAGGAAGTCGGGTAAGTTGAATTATTTATTAGGCGCTTTCGTGTTGTAGTAAACGTGAGGCGTTTTTTTTCTTGAAAGTCTGCCTAAATTTAAGTAATGGCAAGGGGATGACAAATAAAAATAAGCTAGGCATGCCATTATTTTACTTTAAGCAATAACCAATTATTGGAGTGAGATCTTATTCAATATTTTAGGGTTTGTTAGGTTTATTACTCTAAGTCATCTGTTACACTTCATTTAAAATACATGCGCTTTAGCTATGTAATAATACCCTTAATTTATTTAAAAAAAAACATTTGGCAATATTTGATATTTTAACACATTTTTCACAAACGTATTATATACAAAAAAAAACCGTTCAATATTGTACAGGTGTAATTGTACTTTTTTGTTATAGATAAAAAAAAATATGATTAATATATAAAACATGCAAACTGCTGTAAATTTATTTTTTAGAAAAAAAACAAAATGATTAACGTATTTAAACTTTACACTGGAAATATAATCAGTGTTCTAGAATACTGTTTAATTTTTTTATACGTTTTAATAAAACAACGATTTTGAATTCATTTTTAGGAACAACTTAGTTTATTTAAAAAATATGAGTAATTTGGGATATAAATTAAAGAACAGAATACGGCAACAATAAATACCTAAAATGCCAAAACAGGCCAGGCTGAAGAAGGTGCGAGCGACAAGCGAAGGCTGCATGTTAATTTTCGCCCGTCCGCCCGCTGGGTGTCGGTGTGACCATTTACACATGAGTTTTTAAAAAATCGCTCGCCCGCAAATCGCATGCTTGACTCTTGTCGCTCTTCAGTGTGGGCATACGTCATATTTCTTTTGGTTCAGTTCAATAAGTACTAAGGGACAAATACATAGGGCTATTTTTTCATTTTTTACAAATATCGCTAAATTTGGATCTGCCTAGTCTTTGTTGGATAATCCAGTACACACTATTGCTATTGAAGCTGGCCTTAAGCAGTCCTTTTAACTTGCCAAAAAAAAAACATGTAGTCTATATTAGACTCGACTTTATTCGCTCGCACTTGCTTTTGGTTCGTGGTGCCTATCGGAGTGGTTCGTGAATATAAACCAATACAATTCATTTTTATTGTTATAACCATGGTTTTTTACCTTTTGGACCAATGCAATACGTTTTTGTATAGGTTTTTGTCAATGGAAAATTGCCAGGATATATTCTTTTAAATACAAAGTATTTGTTTTAAGCTAAGTCAGGATGTTTTTATTTGTATTCAACAATTTTTCATGTAATCTACTTCCTTTACGAGGCTACTATGACTTTTTATAAAACACAAAAAACCCATATTTAAAGAAGTTTCCCAGTAGTCGGTCCATCATTGGAATATACATGTATTATCACATGGCTTGTAGTTTATACATGTCAGAGTTGGGTAGTATTCGAATGGTCGGTATTCTGAATCGTATGCAAAGTACATTTGGGTGGTATTCAAATACATCTGCGTGTTTGGTATTCGTTTTTCGACTAAATACTTTTTTGGTCAGTATTCGGAATTCTGGCTTGTGGATACCGTTTTTGAATCAGGTATTCGAATACAGATTTTGGGTATTCGAATACCGGGATTTGCAGTATTTAAATACCAGAGGCGCATTCAGATTCGACAAAATTGGGGTAAACTTTACCCCAACCTTGCCCTTGGCAAACGAATTATTTTCTTATGTTTAGTTTTGATAAGGTCTTGCTTATTGCGCATGTTTTCATGTGCGCATGTCGGGCATTTATCGGGCGTCGATTCTGAATGCGCCCCTGAATTTTCAGTATTTGAATACCGCAATGTCAATACCAGGATTCAAATTCAGTTTTTTAATGAGAAAAAAAAATAAAAACAAAGAAATATCGTCATTTTTTTGGGTGAGGACTATTGTCTATGCTCTTTAAAAATGTGGAGATGCTGGTATGAAGGTTTATTTATTTATTTTTTTTACTTGAAGTGTAAGACACTTTAAGTGTAGAACTAAAAGAAACTCTTTGGAAACTTTGGTATAACATGGAAAGCAACAAAAATCATTTAAAAAAATCACATATCCGTGCGTCAGACTCTGGATCCAACGCAATTTTGTGCTTAGAGCCCACACCAACGCTTTGGGTGTCATAAGCGAGGTTGACACGGACTTAAATACGAGGGAGGAATCGCCGTAAGTGGAGGAATTATACTGAACAATTTCTCAGAGCAGAAGCCATAGAAGTACCTATAAAAAGCGATAAATCCCCCACAGGCCGACGATTAGCGAGAGAAAAAGCCTCTCTGTAAGCGAACAACCCTTTTTGACTTGATTCTTGTTTTCTAATAATTATTCTTGCTCCATCAGAAGCTTTTTAAATAATCAAAGAACCCAAATATGGAATAGTCCATATTTGGGTACTATGATCCGTCCATATTTGGACTTTCCGACGACTTTAAACTAATTTTTATATTTTTTATTTAAGGAAGTAATTCAAATACCGTTAAAACCTACAACAGAATATCTGAACTATCTCTAAAAGTTCTAAAAACAGACTTTTATGCACTTTTTGTACAAAAATACGTATTTTTTAAATACCCGAAAAAGTTATGAGAAAGCGATAAAACAAACCGTTACTACAGCGACGAAAGGTCTGCAATACTGACATGTTACCTCTTCTACTTGCTAATGGGCATTAAAAAAGAGACGAACCCCTCTACTGCGTGTGTGAGTTCCATTTTAGAAAAATGCCGGAATTCCATATTGGGGATACTATTCCATATTTGGTCACTTTTCTCATATTCAGTACCCAAGCCTTTCTTGTATAAGAATACTTTTAGAACACGGCATTCAGGATTTGTATTAGAATACATTATTCGACCCAACTCTGATACATGTTATGACAAAAACAAGAGAAGACATATGGTTTTTCCATCCCCGACCTTAACGGACCTAGAACAGTTTTAAAAGGCGTTTTAACTGTCAAACTGACATACAATGTACAGGTTTATTTTTAAGAATGTCACTTTTTTAACCAGTCAAAATGGGGCGTTCTTAGGTAACATATGTTTCATGCCAGTTAACATAATTTATAACCGATATTAAGTTGAAAATGTCTGGGCTATTCACACGTAAGTATATTTTTTTATTTTTCAGTTTTAAATTGGGATTTTTTTCTTTCGGTTAAAGGGAACAGAAAACATTGTTAGATAATACACAATTGTATTTGTTATTACCAAGATCAGACAAAATCCAAAGTCATTTTTAATAACAATGTACCTTTGCGGACTGAATTTCGTAAAATTTCGTTTCTTTGTCCTCATTTCGGCACCCGCACACCGCGTAAATCGAGGTCGCACGCAACCAGCTGAAATTTACGACTATGAAAGTGTCTAGATTATGACCTTTTTGGTAGCTGCTGTAGCTATGGATCATATGCTATTAAAAATAATTGTTAAAATTAACAGCTGTACGATTAAATGATATGAATATAAACACTAATATGTTTGAGATGATTATAATTAAAATCCTTTAAAAAGGATTTCTGCAATATTTTTCCTTTGTTTTATTTATCTAAATCAAGGCCGACCATACAAAAATGGGTATAGCAATAAATATAGTAGGTTTAGGAATAAACTTACTTTCATACTTAACCCAAGTTACTTATTGTCTGGTCAACATGTACCTTTGTGGGAATTTTTTTGTATATTCTCCGAAAATTATGGTCGAGGTGTCATTCGATTCGGAATAATGTATAGAAAGTTTAAGGAAATGTCCCGAAAGGGTCGATAAAAATTGCAAAAGTTATAAACAACACATGAAAAAAAGTAGGGCTTTTTTAATATCTCAAAACTATAAAGATATTCAAAATTAAAAAAGATTTAAAAGAAAAAAGAGTCCTATCTCCCTAAACTGTATCTTAAATATTTATAATTTTTACAGAGCCCCGAAAAGAGCGCTAAAAGCGGGCAGTCCGCAGCGCGAGGTCTGTCCCTCGGACACGGCAACAAAAAATAATCATTTTGTCATATAAAATATGAAAATTTAAGAATAAAAAAATTTTGGCACAATAAGGATACATAAATAAATAATTATCCGCCAGCCAAAATTTTTTATCCCCATTTTCCATTAGTTATCCATTAGTTAATTAACAATTTTTTTTAATTGAATGTTAACATAAAAAGTCCGATTATTATTAAACTACAACATTGAGATTTTTTTCTCGTTGTTGGGTTATTCCTAAGAGGTACAGCAATAGATTCCCGTTAAAAAATAAATAAAATGAAAATGTTAATTTTCTACTTTTTATGAACAATCAAATACTGTAAAAGAAAACACAAATTTGTGATTTTAGCGCTATTTTCGGGGCTCTGTAAAAATTATAAATATTCAAGATACAGTTTCGGGAGGTAGGCCTTTTTTTTAGGAAATTTATTCCTCTTTTTAAATCTTTTTTAAATTTTAAAAATCTTTATAGTTTTTGAGATATTAAAAGAACCCTACTTTTTTTATTGTTTATAACTTTTGCAATTTTTATCGGCCTCTTTCGGGACTTTTCCTTAAACTTTCTATACATTATTCCGAATCGAATGACACCTCGATCGTAATTTTCGGAGCATATACAAAAATTTTACCCAAAAAGGTACATGCTGACCAGACTATTAATAAATAAAACATAAAATAGAAGTATATTATTTTAGTAAAGTGAGAAAATATTCAAAATTATCATTATCATTATATATAATAAAACTAAGTTGATAAAATGTGCGTGCCGATAAAACTTCAAAAGGAGTCCCGATACGATAAAGGGACTTATATAGTGTGATAGTCCTTTATCCCCCTCGAACAAGAAAGGGCGTATTTTTAAAGATATAAGGACTCTTTTAACCCTTCAACTTGGAAATTAAGTGTAGTGGCGCCATCTGTTGTCGAGTATTTGAACTTCATTCAGAACAACGGTTATTTGGGTCTCATATCAACTCCCGAGCGAAGCCGGGAATCATAGCTAGTTAGATAATAAAATCCTAAATTTCCCTTTTTTAGGCAGATGAAAAAGGTTAGAATAGCCTTTAAAGTAACAAAAAATGATGACAGTGATACATATTTAAACCTAGTAATTTGAGCTAACTATAGCTTCTAGGGGAGTATGGGTGATTATTTGACAATGATTGTTAAGGTGAGAAAAAATGCCTTAGTGCCAATACTTAATAAAAGAGCAGTGAATAATATGTATTATACGGCGGTGGTAAACAAGGCGCAAGGCCTTCACTAAAGTTTTATTGAACAGGTGAATGGGGCGCAGGGATCTTGGGGTCAATAAAATCGTAAAGGTAAACGGGGCGCAAATGTTTTCTTTAAAGTAAAGGTATCGAAATAAAATGTTGGTCTATATTAAAAAAATTATTAATTACGAAACATTTATTGCTTTCTTTGGAAAATGTAAAATTTTTGTAGGCTATTAAATCTTTTCCACTCACACTTTCAATAACTGATACCGACATTTTCTCACTATTAAAATCTTGAGCGGAAATCTTTTCGCACATCTATTCACTATTACAATGAGAACTGAATTGATTAAGTGGTATACAAATTATTAATGTCAATTATAGGAATTCTTACCTGCCCTGTCCCACACCCCCTCTTGGGAAGGGCTGGCGCCCCATTTACCTATGATATAAACGTAACCTTACAGGCGTGCAGGTAAAAGAGATATTTTCGCGCCATGTTAACCTCCGTCCGTATTATAATATTATACACGATGTTTACCAAATTGCGGTTAAAAAATCAGAGCTCATACACAACTAGCAGACTGATGAAGACTTTATAATTTGTACAAATACAAAAGGAAGTTTCTTTTTTAGAAAAATTTTACCTTATAAAAACTTTAATGTTTTATTCTGCGGAAACCCCATATATGTATGTTCAATTTAAAAATTACTATGATAAAATGTGTCTTATCTGAAAAATAAGTTACAAATGCAAAAATTTTTAAAGGCCCTGTATTATTTAAACAAAAAAATACCTTACTCCAAAGAAACAATTAACCAACGGGGTTTTTGCAAACAAGGCCTCAAGTGCATTGTGTCCAAAATACAGAGTATTACACTTTTTAAGAACTGTGTTTTTTATTTATATTTTAAATATTCCTTATACAATTTTAATGAAAGGGTGGTGATATTTATAGCAATAAGGAGTGACTTGATTAAATCGATTAATTTCAGTGCCACTTCGAGAGTCATCTGAACATGTATTTATAACAAAAAATATTCGCCACTGACTTTTGTGCAAAATTTTTTTTATTGTAAAGACTAAAATTTTAAATAATATATACTGGGTGTCCGAAAAGGTCAGGTGAAAAATGATAGTGGTGATAGGGTAAGCCAAAATAATGATAGTACTTTATATTAAAAAAAAATATTTCAATTATAATCTTAAAACTTTTGCCAGAGTAGCAATGATATTTTAGCAGCTAAATAACTTCATACCAGTGCTTCTTTCCATAGGTAAGCAGCTGTTCAGTAATTTCGAATTAAACAGGGTGCGACGATTTTTTTTTTTCATTTAATGTGTGCATTTTTAACACAAGTCACAAATTTGACATTTTGATTTGACTTTTTAATTCCTTTATTATTTTTGTACAAAAAGGTATACATTATTTAAATTGATATCCTGGCCCGTTTTCACCAAATCGCATTTTAAATCCAGACATACCAGCATTTTGTATGTAATAAAAATTCCAGTTTGTTGAGAAAATCATGAAAATATGGTAACGTTATAAAAAACAGTCTTTTTCTGTATTATAAAGTTTAAAAGACTTACAAACACTTTTTAAAATAATTACCACATTTTAATGATTTTCTCAAAAAATTAAATGTTGTGTTATTACATACAAAGTGCTGTTATGTCTGGATTTAAAATGCGACTTTATGAAAAACGGTCCAAGATACCAATTTAAATAAGGTATACCTTTTTAGAAAAAAGTTAAAAAAATTAAACGGTCACAGCAAAATGTCAAATGTGCCACCTGGATCAAAAATACATACATAAAATGAAAAAACTTTTCTCACCCTGTATAATCTCGACTTACTGAACAGCCATTTACCTATGGAAAGAAACATTAGTATAAGGATATTTAGTTGCCCAAAAATATTATTGGTACTATGGCAACAATTCCAAAGTTGTAATTAAAATAGGTTTTTTTATTCTAACTTTTTCTCCCTAACGAAACGCGATAAAACTTTTTTTTATATGAAGTACTAACATTATTTTGGTTTACTCCATCACCCCTATCATTTATGACCTTACCTTTTGGACATCCTGTATACGTTTCTTGCCTTTAATTGTTAAAAATAAGTAAAAAATGCTTACTGATAAATAGACATCTATACAAACATTATGTTATAGGTAACTTTGTCCCTTGTATATTTCTTTGTTAGTTATAAACATGTTTCGAAAATCTAATAAGAATAGCCAATTTTTGCTCTAGATGTGTTACTAGCCCAACGTTAATTTGACTGGCGTAAACTCCATCGGATAAGCTAAAAACGAGGCAAAAAGGCCGAAAAACCCGTTCCTGAAAAGGCAGTAAAACAACAGTTAATGGAGCCAGCTTGGCTTTCAGGAAATGCAAAGGAAAAGGCTTGATTTGTCATTAGTGCCGTAGTTAATTGTCAATTTTTGTAGAATAAAATAAAACCTCGATTTCCTTCGGTTTATTTTTAACTGTTTCTTTTAATATTTTATTAATTAAGTGGGCAGCAAGATTAGTGAAATCACTCGTAATTTTACCGTGAAAAGATTAGAATCATTAATGCAATAAATAGTTGTAATTTAAAATGTGAAATCTTATAACAGATTTCTAACAGGTTAAAAGATTTATTACGATAATTGCATGAATCATAAAGATAACAATAATAATTGGCATTATTTTTGCTATTAAAAAATAAATAGTTTCTTATTGTTTTAACAACCCATGTAGATTTATCGATGTATTTTTTATAAAAATAGATAAGAAAAGCGTATAATTAATAAACATATTTCTTCCCGGAACATCCAATTTTTCAGTAAAGGTAGATTTTTAGATCATATCTGTAGACATTCTCAGTGGCTTAGCGTGCCTTGGAGGGGCCACGTATCACAATGACAAAGGGGCCTAAAAAAAAATTAAGACCAAAAAATAAGGTCCCCACTTTCCACTTTCCCAATTTAACCGACAATTGTACAGTTTTCTACCACTAATTTTTGCTTACACACATTTGGTTCCTGTACAGCTCGGAGGCCCCGTATCATTGATACAACGCTAGCTACGGTCCTGGAATCATTACCACAATCAACGTCTATGTAAACCTAAATAGTGAGTAATTCTATCGATCACCGACACCAGAATGAAGACTATTTATTACTTTATAAAAGCAAAAAGACAGATACAGAAGTAGAGTTTAGTTAATACACTTCTCTACTTCCGTGCTGCAATTGACCTCAAACACAGCCATTTGAATAACGGTGCAACGTCAATTGTAGACGTTGTTACTTACCAACCTATGTTACAAAAATGTAGCTTTTTGTCAAGCGAAAAAGTAAGTTATATAAAAATTAAGGATTTTTTCCCGCTGACATGCTAATCAATATACCGGGTGGTGCATCGCCAGACTGGCCATATTGGACTGGCGTTATTTTCTAATAAGCCAATTAAATGTTATTTAAGAAAAGCTATTTGTAAATTCGTTGCACACCTAATCATTACTTGGGGATTCATTGCAGTATGTATCAGGTATGCAACGATTTTACAAATAGCTTTTTCTAAATAAATTTTATTCCCCTTAATAAAAAATAACGAAATTGACTTTATGGGCTTATCTTATCGACATCTTTAAAATAGTCTCACACAATTTTGTTGTGAGTCAGTATTTATTGGTATCAAAATTAACCTGGTATTTGCTATGGCCAGTCTGGCAATGCACTACCACTACCCACTATGTTAATTTATACTTAAACAAAAACAATCACAACAATAACACTTTTCTTTTTGCAATCTTTATACGAATATTCGAAAATTTTGTTTTAAGTGGTTAAATTTTGTTTTAAGGGGAAAGGGTAACGGAGGTGAAGTTTAATATATTATTTTAATAATTCTTCTATTAAAATAAAATTTTAATATTTTACTAAGTATACTCTAATATCTCGGAATGAGTAGTTCTCAGAAATTTGCGAAAATCGTGTCTATGCTCAGTTTTATATACTATTAATGGTGTATCATAGACTTAGTATTTTTTCATGAAAACCATACTACGAAAGCTGCTTGAGCCATACTTCATTTAAGCTCTTCAATCTCACAATAATAAACGAAAGGTAATCGAATATCCTAAATATCATTCCCTCATCGTGTCCCAAACCTTATATTTTAATAATAATATACTACATATACTATTACCTATTGTGTTTTATGAATTTCAACATTAAAAATAGTGCATTTTACACTTCATACCCTTCTCATTAGGTACCGAGTAAGAAATTATTGGATAATTAAATTTTTATCTGTGTCCCAAAAAACAGAATCATTACCTAATTTTTTACTAAAATCTCCATTATACTTTTGAATCAGATCGTAAATTGCCGCGCTTATGAATTTTTGCAGTTGGTAAAAGCCATACCATCATTATTGCAGGACGCGAAGAGATGTGTGGTTGTCAAGAGGTTTCTAATTAAATATTTAAATGTTACATTTTTATGTCTCATTCCCTCACATTATTTAAATAAAACGTGTTTATTTTATTTATAATAAACACTGTGATTTTTACATGTTTTGAGGAGTGAAAACCTTGGCTCCAATTGGAAATTGATTTGGGGTTATACTCGGTTAGTTTTTGTAGGTTATGTTTAATTTTATCATTCCCTCACTATTCTATTAATGAGGGAATGATGAAATCAAACATAACCTTACAAAAACTAGTCATACCTAGTCTCAAATTATATTCTGTTTGATGTTAAATTTATTTTAGTAAATCATATTTATAATGATAACTCCAGTTTTAATATTTTCAAAACGAATTTCTACATTTTTATAATTGATTTTTTTTATCAGCACTTTATTTTCATTTAAATTGAGAAAAGCTGGGGACCACGTAGTAAGCTAAGGTGAGTTAGTTGTGTACTAGAAATTTTACACATCATATTGCCATATATTGCAAATTATGTTTTTATTATAATGCGGAGTCATTTTTCGCAAATTCGTGAGAACTACTCAAATATGCCAAAAAAATGATTTCTTCATTCTAATCCACTTTTCTGTGAAACACAAACCATTAGTTATTAAAAATTAGCGATACTGAAAAAGCTGCTTTACGTAATAATTTATTTATTTATTAACTGCGCGGCGTTAGTGTAACACAATATTTCCTTTTTGTTTCACAAATTATTTATTATAAAACAACATTTACTTAATTTACTTTAATTGATCATTAATAGGATTATTTCCCAAGCTAGAAAAAAATAAAACAAAGTACATCGCACAAATACTGTTTCTTTTTTTTTCAATTATGTACGTAGTTCAGGCAGAAATGGAAAATTTTCATGGAGTGTTTGAGACACTTTCAATTTAAGAAGTATTGAATTTCCGTCAGTGTTAATTGTTTTCTTAATTGGAAAAAAGTTTGCAAATATCCAAGTCTCCATCATTTTTAACACCATATTTTTGTTGAGTAGCCACCTTTTGAAAGGACATCTAATTTTTAATTATTTAATTTCTGAAAAATATCTGTTGACAAGAAATTTCAACAAAAATTTGTATTTTAAATAGCTAAATAAGAATTATAAAATTAAAAATATGTCGCCAAGAAAATTACTTTTTTCTCTACAGAAAGCATATTTTTTCTTAATAGGCAAAACAGCCAGATTATGTTGCCTGTCTATTGCAGCTAACACTATTTTCTAACAGCTTTTATATATTCTTATCTCTTGATAACCCTTGCATACGTATTACATAATTTTTTTTAAATCTTAAACCGATTTAAGGCACGAATTTATTATCCACGTTATGAAACGCATTATCAGAGTAACGATTCGGAAACGTTAGATAAGACCTGGTAAAAATCATTTTCTAATAAATTATAATACATGTTTTATGACAACAGAGGTATTTTAAAGGTAAAAAAGATTAGTTTATATATTACTTTTTTATTTTATTACTATAATTTTCTAGATAAAATTGTGTAGATATACTACTTATTACTACTTATTTTAGATATTGAGTTATTTTACTTTTAAGATTCTTTAGATTTTCTGTATTTTGGGTAATACTAATAATAAATATAAATAAATGTCCAAATTTTAAATTGTTTTAAAAAGACGTCATACGTATTTTTTCTGTTGTAAACACATAACTGTTGAAATTTACCACCCAAATTTTATTTGGACACTGGAGTTAACCTTCAATTAAATGGATCGACCAATTACATTGGTGCCATTACTTGTGTACCAAGAAGAATAGGTCTTAAATTTAGTCCACGCACCTAATTTATTCTCGTGGTATAAACCAGGTTAATAACGTTAGGCAAGGCGCGCACTAAAGTGGTAAGCAAGTGACGTGGCGTCTAGGTGGTGATCAGTCATCAATTTTAGGCGTTCAACCAATTATAACCGCGGTAATAATTGGTGACAACTTTGACGTATAATACATTGTTTAAACTTCAACATAACGGATTGGTAAATACCGTTTTAGAATTGGTTCTTCGCCTAAAATTGCTGAGTGTCAAATATAATCTTTAAAACCTGCGTAAACAAATGCAGAAGCGCGCATTAAAGAAGAGTAGCGGTAAAATGGAGTTTGTGGAGTCTTTGGCGTCAGTTGGGTATCACTCGTCTCCAAAATGTTTAATTTTTAAAGGATTTAATGATTTCACTTGCCACTAGCGTACGACACCACCGCCACGTCACTGGCTTGTCACTGTAGTGCGCGCCTGGCCTTGCCGGGGTATACACGGTCATGCAAAACTGTCACATCTGTCAAAAATGCCAAAGCTCGCGCGAAAATTTGACCGTGTGTATTAAAAACTGTCACATCTGGCTTGGCATGCGACTCGATGTCCGAGTTTGATTTTTAGTGGCGCGCGTCGTGCAAACTTGTGCATGTGTACGACACGTCAGTTAACGTTCCAGTTTAGGAACGTCGTTCACGGGGTTATATTGTTGGTTTTGAGTTAACAAAATGGCTCTTTGGCGCCAGGAAGATGTATTGCGTGATTTTATAGATATGTACCAAGGTTATCCATGTTTTTGGAAAGTTAAAAGTAATGAATACATTGAAAAAAAAATCTTTTCGCTGAATTACGCTTATGTTCAAGTTTATCACACCACCAGCTGCCAAAACTGACGCTGATCTGACAGGTACATCTGAATCGTGTGTATCAAAAGCTTCATTTATCATTTGCTTTCATGCAAGTGCGTTTCAGGTTTGCATGACCGTGTATACCCCAGTTTAGAGGTCGAGAACTAGTGATGGGTTTTCGCCGGGAACATTCGATTGCTTCCGGAGCAAACTCAGTTTTCCTATATTTGAACTGAAAATTCTGCAAAGTGATACCACATTTGAATACATTTTTACACCTGGGAGTAAACAGATTTCAATACTTGATGGCACCGGAGACTCATAACAGCAATCATTAACTCTATAAATTTTTATTTTTAAACGATTTATGGACGATGCTGTCAAACTAGCTGTCACATTGCTGACATAAATAACATAGTTTTCGACATCAGCGAATGCTTCAGGAGCAATAAAATAATCTCCCAAGGAATGCTCCCCCAATGCTCCCAAAATAAACGCCTGAAGTTTTTCACGACCCATCTCTATCGAGAACTATCGATAGTCTTGATTATTGAAAATATTTAGTGTTTTTAGATTATAGCATCAAGACAATTGTAGTTTCACTATAGACTCCCAGAACAATGCTAAATTTTTGGCATCAGTTTGGACGCTGGCTTGGCTGAATTTATGAAGCGGCAAATTATACGTACTGTTTAAGTGTGTACTCGCTGTATACCCTCTTCATAAATTCCACGAAGCAAGCGTCCAAGCTAATTACCAAAAATTTAGCATTGTTTGGGTGTCTATAGTGAAACTACAATTGTCTTTGATTGTAGATAGTTTTGGATAGTGAAGAAAGTATAGGCCTATGTTAAGGTGGCCTGAGTCTAAAATCAAATTACATTTGCATTTGTTTAAACTTTAATTAATCAAGTTCTATAAACTATCGATAAATCCCGACCTGCAAAATGGAAAGAACTCGCGAGGCAGTGGACAGATATTTCGAGAACCACAAACGAGAAACAAATGAAAAACTGATAACAGTATTGTAGGGTTGATTTAAAAAACAAATATTTATCATTTTATGTAATAGTATCACAAAAGAAAAAAATACTCAATCGTGGGGCTCATTCAATCTTAAAACATCAATTAAAATGAAATTTTAAAGAAAGAAGAGTGTGCGAGCGGTGCACCGCTTTATCGCTGTAGGCTCCCTGAATGCGCCCATTCTTTTAATGTTCCAGTGGTGGTTTATTTTTATTACAATCTAGATCTTTGTTTTAATTTTTCAGAAAACTGACCATGTTTTTTTTCAGATACTATGGCCAAGAAAAAGAGCACAACGTCCTCGTCATGGATCTTCTGGGTCCCTCGCTTGAAGACCTTTTCAATTTTTGTTCGCGCCGCTTCACCATCAAGACAGTGCTCATGTTGGCCGACCAGATGATCGGTCGCATAGAGTACGTCCACTGCAAATCTTTCATCCATCGAGATATCAAACCAGACAATTTCCTTATGGGAATCGGACGCCATTGCAACAAACTATTCCTGATAGATTTCGGATTGGCCAAGAAATTTAGAGACGCCCGCACACGTCAGCATATTATGTACAGAGAGGATAAAAACTTGACTGGAACTGCAAGGTATGTCGATCTTTATATTTTAACATTCTAAGCTGAACACCTCTTATATCTGAATAAGTGTAACACTGTGTTGAATGACAATTTTGTGTTGAAACCCTTCAGTGTGTCATGGATGTTGAAACAGCGTCCATGAATGTAATGATATCTGACACCTCTGATGAAACTGATACACTTAGCAACTCTTTAACAGATGGCGGCATTATTGTTCAATACCGATGTTGCTATGATTCAAGATTTCGTTTCGCATTTACGCAATTGTATCATAACACTTATGACACTTTTGTGCTAAAACTCGCAGCGCGTCGCACTTTGCCATTTTCTCAAGAAACAATTTGATTGTGTCATAACAACTTTGTGTTTCAACACCCGATAATTTGGGGTGTTACCCATAACTATTCTTTGTCGATAGTATTACCATTTTCGAGATAGCTAAGGAATAAAATACTATGCGCATCCCAAAAACGGATCCCATAACCTTGCTAGCTGATTTTTTATATTTTGGTCCTTTTGGACTACTTTTAGTAGTTTCTGTCCACTCAGTTGACGATCTCTTTGATTCAGGTATGCAGTGGTGAATTCATGTTTCATCCGTCATTACATACTAACGCTAGAAATCCTTTTTTCTCATTTAAACACTTTCCGTCAGAGCTTAGAACCATCAAGCGGTGTTGTTTTTGGTCCAGTGTGACCAAACGCGGCACCCATTTCGAAAGTAATTTGCGCATGCAAAAATTTTCGTGTAAATTGTAGGTAAAATATTCTTTAATAGTTTTAGGATATCAGCTATCTCCCGTGACTTCTATTTACAATCGACCAAAACCATTTTTTTACTTTTGTTATGTAGTCCGAAAAAAAATAAGATTAACCTTAAAACATCTTTTAACTCTAAATAAGACAGACAAATGTTTTTCTGATTTCTTTGTAAATCTTTTAATGTTAGCTGTGCCTAGCATATGACACTTTTTAGATCTCTTGTTTGACAACATTGATAATAGCTGTTTAGCAAAAAGCGCTCTGCTATTATTTTAGGTTTTCAGCTTTTTCCTTATTTCTAAAGCCGCGTCCAGACTTGCAACAATTCGCCTAACATCCGACCAACCTAACCAAGCTGTTTGCGCGCTCCTTTGACGCCAAAAACCAACGAGTTCTGAACCACCGACCTTTCAGGAAATTCGCCAAGCCCTTGAAACGACGTGAATTCCGTTAACGTCCATGTCCGCGCTATGTGGCGCGGTATGCGGCGTGGAGCGGCATGGCGAATTGTTGCTAATCTGAACGCGACTTGACCTGTACTGAAGCAGTGTGGTGTCACATTAACAGCATTGGTTAAAGGTTTTTTTTTTTGATTTGGGTGATTTACTCAAACTTTTGAAATGTAGTAGATGTAAAAAATACTAGGAAGACTAGTATTCCTGTGTAGATACTACACAGAAATTAAACATACACCTTCATTTACTTTTGAAAAACATACACTTCATTTACTTTTGAAAAACCACTATAAGGATAAGGATTCCAAGACAAACCACCAGTCATTAAAAAAAATCACTATGCGCTTCTTGTATAAATAACTTTTTTTGCTTTCAGGTATGCATCAATAAATGCCCATTTGGGAATTGAACAGTCCAGACGTGACGACATGGAGTCGCTGGGATATGTACTGATGTATTTTAACCGTGGATGCCTACCATGGCAAGGACTGAAAGCAGCAACCAAAAAACAGAAATATGAAAAGATCAGCGAAAAAAGATGTCGACGCCCGTTGAGGTTCTTTGCAAAGTACGTAGACAAAGAATTAATTGCAATTAATGTCACTTATTTATTTATTTAACAAAAAAAAAAATCTGTAATTCTCTTCACATTTTTTTCATACTTTTTAAAATAAACACAAGATGGTTAGGTGAGGATAAACAACTTATTATTTTTTCTTCAGAAAAAAGTCGTATATTAAAGGTTACAATTATTATAGCAGTTATCATATTGTTTTATTTTTTGGACTTTATTATTATTTAAACTGTTTTAGGTAATTTAAATTAAAAAAAAATAACAAAGCAAATGAGTTTACGTGAAGCCGCCATTTATTTATCTTTATTATTACACTCATGGATTGTCCTGATTTAATTTATCTGTTTAATTTTTTTCTTGATCTTGATAAACGTTGGGCGATACTGTGGCCAAAGTATTCATTGAAACATTTGGCAAACTACAACAGCCAACGTGTAAAAGTAAACTTTGACTCAGCCTCTGATTCTGGATCCTCACGTCGGTCCAAGTCCGACAAACTTTGGCCAACGCCATCGTGTGGACGAAAGAAAAAACCCCTTAAGAAATAAGTAATAAAATTATTGTTATGTTGTTTACATTAGGCAGATGATAGGCAAACCGTTCTGTTTAAAATTTTTTTCTTTGATGTCAGGTGCTTAAACTATTTTGCTCGACAATTAATTAGTTTTCCACTTTTATTCTAATTCTTCCATTCGTTTTCGTAGGGTTTCCCCGCAGAGTTCTCCATGTACCTGAACTATTGCCGCGGGCTGCGCTTCGAAGAGGCACCAGACTACATGTACCTGCGGCAATTATTCCGTATCCTGTTCCGCACGCTCAACCACCAGTACGACTACACGTTCGATTGGACCATGCTGAAACAAAAGGTCGGAGCGCCAGGCACGGGAACAACGCCCGTAGGCCAAGGCCAGCCGCAGGCGCAGTCGTCGCAGGCTATAGCTACACAGCCGGGTAAGTAGATCAACGGAATCTTGGTTCTACTACAAGAGCCAGTGGTCAATTCGACTAAGCTAATTTTCTAGAATTATAAATGTTTAGTTTTCCAAGCCAATCCAATAAAACAAGTATATTTTTGCTCCTAAGCTAACCTGAAAACAGTCCGTAGTTTTGACGGTTTTCTGTAATTTACTGGTGGGTGCTAAACCAAAACCCATTTACCATTTTCTCATTCTTGAGCGAATGGATAAAGAATCTTCAAAAGCTATTATTTATTAATTCATTATTTAAATATTTATTATTCAATATAAATATTTTCTTTTCTAGAAAAATAACTTAGTTAGAATGATGACTCCGTGATATAGAATGGGTGAGTATTTTTGGGTTAACAAAATTTTAATGAGCTGTAAGCCTTAAAATTGACATTGAATAGATTTTTTTATTTATGTAATATAAAATATATTTTATTTGCCCGGTTTTGCAAATATTTTAAAATTTTTCTTTATTAGTATTTAAAAACTGGCAAAAAGTTGTCTCCCAAGTGATATAACCAACTCTAAATCTATATTTAAGGTATTTTTTTGGGTCTACACTAGTTAGTCTGCAGCTAAAAACAGTTTAGAAATTTCTGCAGTTAACATGTATTTTTTTTTCATTCAGGATTTGGTAACTTATAGGATAATTGGAAGTATGTGGGAAGGTTCTTATAAAGATGTGGGTTGATATTGCAAGAAATTCTAGAATTGCTTATAAAAAGGATATTTATCAAATATACAGGGTGTTTCAGAACTATGGGATCCAACTTCATAATGTGATTCCTTTGGTTTTTGTATGAAGAACAGTTCCTATAAACATAAGTCCGGAGTTGCTTCCTTACCGAGATACAGGGCGTTAAAATTTAAGAAAAAAATATTTTTTCTAGATATTTTTAATATGCCTAGGCCGATTTGAAAAAAAAATCGTAAATTTAAAGTAATAAGGCGCTTATTTAGCCCTAACCATATTGTTATTATTGGGTCCAGTGGCGTCTCAGTGGGCACCTGAACTTATATTATTGAGCAAAAAAGTACGCCACTGACTTTTTGGACGTCTTTTATTTATTTTTTTATAGTTAAGCAATAAAAAATGCAACTTTTAGTCTCTTGTATGTTCTTCGTATCTCGCTTTGTTTTCAAGAAAAAGAACCCTTTAATCAATTGAGATAAAATTTAGTACATTTATTTAATGTAATAATGCCTAGATTAGGATAATTGGGTCCAGTGGCGTCTCAGTAGTCACCACAGCCAATATTATTGAGAAAAAAGTACATCACTGACTTTTTATGAAGTTTTGGTATTTTTTCTAATTAAGCATTTAAAATTTCAACTTTTTAGTATCTTTTATTTTCTTTGTATCAAGCTTGGTTTTTATGAAAAAATATTAAAACCACCTACATTTCTTCTAAAAGGTACTTATAGACAACATGATATAAAGCAAAATAAAAATAAAGCAATTATTTACTTAGGTTGCCATTGTAAATTTTTTAATTTTGGATTTTATTTGATTTTGTTTATAGCCACTTTTTGAATGATTCAAAAGGCTTTACTTTTTTAAAATTGAAAAAGTTTAAAAACTGTATAAAAAGTCAGTGGCGTGCATTTTTTCTTAATAATATTGGATGTGGTTTCTGAGAAGCCAGCATCTAAATCGGTTGAAGATAATTTAGGATATTTAAAAAATACCGACTTTTTTAAAGAACTTTTATCTCAGAAATGAAGGAAGTCTGGTCATATGTTAATAGGAACTTTTTACATAAAAATCACCCCCTTAAGTTTCATACCGTAGTTAGGAAATTCCCTGCATTTTCAGATTGGTATGTTAGAAATCACTTATAAAGTAGCCACCCAGTGGCAGTAAAAGAACGCCTTCGGCATTTCCTATTTTCCTTTCATATAAGATGGAAAAGTTCTGGCAAATGTAAAAATCTAAAAAGTACAAATGCACAAAAAAGTGACTCTTAAGTACTCAAAATATGAAAACAAAATTTTTGACTTGAGCAAAGCATTCAAAAAAGAATAGATTTACACTTGGTTATGTTTTGTTTCTTTATAATTAATTCTTTGTTGCACAAGTCACAAAATTGAAAGTAAAATTTGGCCCCTTATAAAATATTTTTTGACAAGTGCAAGGTAAAGTAAACATAAATCCTTATAATCTTCGATTAAAAATCATATTAAGTGTTGATATGGAGAATGATATCCTTAGTTTCTAAACCAGGATTTACTTTTACTAGTTTTGGTCAAAATATTTTGGTTAAGTTTAATGCAATTTTATTAGTTAAGTTTTTAGAAAACTTTCGATGTCAATATAGGAATCAGGCAGCAAAATACTTTTTATAATCTCTTATTTTTCTGCAGTGTTGAATTTTGGTTGTGTTAAATTTAAATGTGATAAGTCATTTTAAAGTAGGTTTTTTCAAATTGTTTTTGGATTTTTAAACGTAATAAAGCATTAAAAAGTTACAAAACTACCAAGGTTAAATAGATTATTTCCTATTTTAATATTAGCTCATATTAGTTAAAACATCCTAAAATCTTGAGTAATTTTTGCATTTTATTGCCACTTTAAATTTTGCATTATACCTTGCTTCTTTACCTTGATTTTTAATTAAATAATACGAAAAACTTATCCACGCATTATCAGTAATTCTAAAAACAGTTGTTGAATTAATCAATGACCTTTTAACTAACATCATAAAACTACCGTATAATTTCCCAATATCCTGGACAAAATTGCATAACTAAAGACCTTAAAGTTACTTTACCTTGCACAAAATATATCCGTGGAACCATGACAACCTTTACCACAACGAAGCCCCCTTTTATTTTCAGCCACGGTGAACCGTGACAAAAAGACGACGAAAAGAACAAGCAGAATTCTGCTAAAGGTACCTACAGCTAAAGCCACATTTATTTTATATCTAAAGTTAGTTCACACACATTTTCGGCCGTTCCATGTAAAATTATCCATGATAAAAAATTTAATCAAGCTGATTTTTAAATTGTTAGTGGAATGTATTGTACCTACAATTTGTATTACATGTACCAATCTTATCTTGGGCTTTTGTCTCTAAACCCAAAAATAAATGAGAAATAGAGGTTAAGGAATCTAGATTAGAAAGTTATAAACCTAACTTTTTGTTTAGGCAGTTGATTCGATTTTTTAATTTAAGACACCAAAACAAAATCTGCTTTACTTAAAAAAATAAAATCCTATTATTTACAAAAACACAAGTATTATTTTTAATTGTTTTATTATTTTTTGGGACTTTATATTGTAACTAATCAATTTTACCGATTATTAATATTATAAAAGACGATGCTGAAGAGACCAAACAACTATTATTTCTTTACCTCTATATATTAATATCACAGTACTAGAATTAAACTTTAAAATTATTATTCCTTAACCTTTTTAAAGCAGTTTAATGTCAAAAAATGTATAAAGTATTCTTTTTCTAATTATTTTTTTTTATTTTTGACTTAAACAAGTTAAAAAAAAGGGATTATGATAAATGGGTACAACATTCTTTACAATATTTGAGAAAATCAGATGTCTGTCTGTTGAAATATGCATATTTTTGGTTAATTTAATATGGAATAGCATTTTTTTTTCAATCGCTTATTCTCTGTCTTCATTTTTGTTTTTAGTCACCCAGTTTCTTGCTAAAAAAATTGCCATTTCGCCGTTTTTTTTTTATTATTTTTTGTTCGCTCCCAGCCATTTAACCTTCCAAAACATATTTTTGTTTTGTATTAATAAATTATACGTTTTTCCCTTCGTGTTTTTTACTTATGTAGTGTTACTAAATTTTATTGATGTGAACTTGTCTATTTGATAAATTGTTGTGATTTTAAATTTGTGTTTTATTTTGGTTATTACAGTATGCTGGTTGTTTTGTTTACGAAATTTACTGAACACAAAAATGTTAAAAGCAATTTTTTTATTTATTTTTTTACATTTTTGTACTTCAACCATTGGATGCAAATACGTGGTAAACAGTCCATCCATAGAATTACAAAATTTTAACACTATAATTTGTTTTTTTTTCATTTTCTTAAAGGTAATTTATAAGTTTCTTCAAGCAAGTTTGTTGCATATGAAGTTTATTATACGAACAAATTTAGTACAGGATCATCCAATGAATAATTACCAGGACCATATTTGTAGCTTTTCTCATATTTTAAAAAATATTAAATAGCGATCTTGTTTATTCTTTCCCGCATATCTATAAAGAACACTTTAAAATATGATTTGGTTAAAAAAAAGACATACACAGGATGTTTCATAAGTCTTGTCGTAATAATAATAATAATAAAAAAAGAACTTTTCAAAATAGCGGCCATTTTTATTAATACACTTTTCCATGCGCTTGAACCATTCATTGGACCAGGCAGCCCACTGTTTCTTTGAAATAGAGGAGCATACTTCATCAAAACCTGCCAATAATTTAATGCTGGACCTAAATTTTATTCCTTTCAATTGCTTTCTTCCAAACGAAACAAACCAAAATCGCAAAGCCAAGTCGGGGCTGTAGGGTGGATGTGGCAACAATTTTAAACCGGCTTTGGTTATATAATCGGTCGTAAGGGCAGCTCTGTGTGTCGGTGCATTGTCATGATGCAGGAACCAAGAACTGAGGCTTGAATTTGGGCGAAGAATTTGGAGCTCTTGTAATAGAAACTTATGTTTTTTTATTATAGCTTTTATACCAATTAGGATATTTTAAAAAAATTGGAGATATCTCCCATGCATCAAAAGACATTTTTTGACATACCAGGTAAAATTAATTTTTCCCAGTGTCGTCCATAAGGGGTTTAGGGTCAATATTTTTGAGAAAAAAATGGTTCGCCACTGCATTTTTCTAAAATAAAAATATTTTTTTAAAATCCTCATTTAGTTTAGAACGAATTTGGTCTCGACTTTTTTGTTTGATATATGGTTTTCGCGTAAATAAATAAAAACCATTTCTCGGCATGGTCAAATTCCTATCTCATTAAAGAATAAATAACGAAGATTAATTTTTAATGTAGAATATCATATTAGAAATACAAACTGACCATGCTAAAAATGGTTTTTATTGATTTACGCGAAAACCGTAAATCAAACAAAAAAAGTCGATATCAAATATTTTCTAGAATAAATGGGGATTTAATTTTTTTTATAAAAAACAGTAGACATTCAATGTCAATGAAATTTTCATTGAAACATTTCTGAGTATTTAGTTTAGGCAAGCCGCAAATTGAGACGCGTCTAACGTTGATTTTTGTGACAGTGACATAGTTTCTCGCGTCTCACGCGTTATAGGTACGTGTCTCAATTTGCGCCTAGCCCTAAAGTTGCCATATCGATATGTTCACAGGTGGATAACTTCGATTCAACTAATTGTTACTATACCCCGCTGGTAAAGTTGGGTGAGTCGCCGTTGTGCATCGCCGAACGGAATTTGGCAAATGAGTTGAGTAATATTAAAGCGGTACGACAAGACTTATGGGACAACCTACGTTACAATTAATATTAAAGATGTTTCATTATAAAAATGTAAATTATTTGTAGCATTAAAATTCTACAGTAAAAAATACATTCACACGTACACACACACAAAATGGTTACTTTACTTTTTAATAAGGAAAACCACAAAATTGACTGTCAGTTGGATGACTCTGTACACGGTTTTCATTTATATTTTGTCACCCATACAACGCTAACAAAAAAGTCTTGTACCATAGTTTTTTCTTATTTATTATCTTTTGAGCATAACAAACGAAACAAATAAACACCCCGTTAATTATGTTACCACAAAAAGGTTTTTAAAAGTCTCTAAAAATATCACCTTTGATATATATTTAATAGTTTCAGAAATATGACCATTTAAGTCTAAAGATTAAGAAATATTATCTCCATTATATTTAATCTTTAGGCAATTAGCTTACTGCTGTAGGTATAGTGTAAAATATCTGTACTATTTTTTAGATTTAAGTTGTCATATTTCCAAAACTTTTGAAAATGGAGATTCTAAGTGGGTATCAAAATATAAATGAAAACCCGATACATTTTATAAAAGTGATGTAATGATGGAATATACACCAGACCTGGCTGTATTTACTAGAGATGTACAGGGTGTTTCCCAATCATATGTAAAAAAATAAAAGAAGTCCTGATCTTATTTTATAAAAAAAAGATCCTATTAACATTTTTCGAAAAATGCTTTCCAAAGGGGCCCTTTAAATGGAAACCCTAGGGATGGTTTCTTCTATATTCCCACCATTTTTGAATATGGTATCTGAAGAAACTTTACGATAAATATTTTAGTTCATATCGATAGGGCCAAGCGTTTTTGAAAAATTACGATTTTTCGCATTGATGCACGTTACTGAGCCACTAGATCTAGACAAAATAAACAAACAACTTTCCATATTGAGTTGTATTGAAAATTATCAATTTTTGAGATACAGGGTGCGAAACGTCCGCTTTCAGGGTGCCCAGAAGCGGCGTAGATCCCTTAGAAAGCATTTTTTCGGTAAATGTTTATATGAACTTTTTTATAAAATTAGGTCAGGATTATGCCCTTAAATTTTTTATACACGATTCGGAAACACCCTGTATAAATATAAGTAAAATTCAAATAGTACCAACTCTTAACAAATTACTTATCTAAAGCGTTAATAATCTCAACACTTTTTATTTCTAATCTCATAGATATATATGTGGCATGGACACCATACACAGGGTGGGAAACAGAGCTTATTTTGGATACCCCATACTCCTTAAGGAAAACGCTTGGAGCCGTCAATTTTCGATTTTAGGGGAAACATTTTTTGCTATTTTCTCCCTCTGAACTGCAACCGTCTAGCAGGGGTGAGACATAGCCCCAAAATCTTCAAATGAAATGAGGGGTCGAGTTATACCTTATTTTAAAGATTTATTAACCCTGATAACAACTGCGAAGTTTGAAGTCTCTGCCATTATTTACGTTTATATGACAACTTGTGAAAATGTTTATATTAATTTTGTTAATATATGTTATTAAATTACCTGTAAGGGAAAGCAACTTTTAACTCAGATAATATGATAAGGATTAAACGATCTTCAAAATTAGATATCAATTAATCTTTCTGGCGAGGGTGTAATTCACCCTTAAATTTTAGGAGTGAGTCACACCCTCGACTAATATATCATTTCGAAGATCATTGAATCGTATACCCTTAGTTTAAAGTAGCTTGTTCTTACAGGTTTTTATTATTAAATTTAAAAAAAGGAAAATTAAAATTTTGACAAGCCGTAATATCAACGGAAATAATAGCTGAGACTTCAAATTTGGCAGTCTGTAATTAGGGTCCAGAGACCTTTAAAATAAGGTACTACTCGACCCCCTTTCTATTTAAAAGTTTAGTGGTTAGTCTCACCTCTGCTAGAGGATGTCAGTTCAGGGGTTGAAAGTAGCAAAACATGTTTTCCACTAAAATCTAAAATTGATGGGTCCAATCGTTTTTCCTTTAATGACCTGGAGCGCCCAACATTAACTCTGTTTCGTTTTCAATTGGCCACCCTGTATGTTAAAATATACATTGTTAATTTTGACACTACATAATTGTAATTTGTATATTTTTAAATGTAAGACGATTTATGTAAAAGCTCCATATTGCAGCTAAGATTCCCTTTGGTATGCGATTTCTTGTTTTTGTTTTCTCTTATTTTTGCACAAATTATCATGCTGCTTGATTATTTCCATTAGTTTTTCTGGAAGAAAACCGTAATGGAAATAGTATCATTTTAGTTTAAAGTAAGATAATTTTTAATTTTCGTCTCATTTGTGTACTAGTGAGTAATTGGGTTATAAACAAACGTATAGGGAATTTAAGTATATATTTTTTTATATGTTTTTAAAATAAGAGAGTACATAGACCATGGGCCGAAAACTTACATATTTTAATAACTAAACCTTTTTTAATTGTACGTTCTTTTTTCATATTCATTTTTTAAAATTAAATTTTAAAAATTTGCCAAGAACCTATAACAAAGTAATTCCTATTTTTAATAAAATATTCAAACACACATTTAGTTAAACTCTTTATACAGGGTGTCCGGAAATTACGCGTTAGGATTTCTATGGGTGATTTTGCACGAAAAATAATGCAGTAAACTTCTATACACTTTTCCGATAACTCAAAACTAAAGAAAACATTTTCTTGTTACTTTTTATAAGTTTTTTCTAGTGTACTGATTTTTTCCAAATTCTGCATACATATCACTAATGATTCTTTTTATTCACCCTATTAATTTGACGCCAGTAGTCAACGCCAAAGGGCCTAAACTGTCCTTCACTTTACAAAAATAACTTTAATATTTTTGTTTTACTCCTTTTATAAATTTGGATATAGAATTAATAAAAGCATCAAAATATCTTTTCAAAAGGTTCTAGTTAGGTATCTTTTCAAAAGGTTCGCTTGTTGCATTAACTTAAAATGAACGGTTTCCGGGAAAACGACTTTAAACATTTACATACGTTTAATTAGAAATTCTGATTTTCAAAATTACCAAAGCAAGCCTTGAAAACAAACGTTGTTTATGTGTAATTTGTTATTGATATGTATAAAAAATTTGGCAAAAATCAGTACACTAGAAAAAAGTGATTAGAAAAAATTTAAAGGTGCTTTATCTTCAACTCCCTGTATCTCATCCTTAAAATTTGGAGTTTTCAAAAAATTGTATAGAGGTTTGTTGCATTAATTTTTGTGTAGAATCTCCCACAGATATCCTGACGCGTAATTTCCAGACACCCTGTATAGGATCAGCCAACGAAAAGTGAAAACCATTTAGGTGGCTTTTTTTTATTAAAGAAAAAAATGTGAAGTGACCATCTTGTGTATTGTTTTTGTAGAAACTAAAAGAATATAAAAAAAATTTAGGTTTACACAAAAAAATAATATTTTTTCAAGCATTCTTTCAGATTCTACAGAATAAAAATACACAAGATGGCTATGTTAACATTTATTTTTCAAATGCGACAAAAGCCGAAATGTGGCACTCTTTAATCCTTGTTTGATTTTTTTTCTGTTTCTTCTGCGTCTGTTAATAAACGATAAAGTTAAAGGGTAATAATCATAAGTAACTTAATGTAACAATACTTATATTAAAAACATTTTCATGATCAATAAGCTATAGTTAATGTATTAGATAAGATAAACAATCCTATAAATGTTGAGTTATTAAGTTCTAAAATATTTTTCAAAAATCGTAAATAATTGCAGGAAGTTATTTTACAAAAGTAAGTAGGTATGTCCCAAATAATAAATTAAATTGATTGTGGAGAGGGTCGTTCATGGTCTAAGGTATGAAATATACAGTGTGGACATAAATAGTCTCCACCCTGCTAACTTTTTGTACCTTTATTTTATTTTATTTTTTTAATTTGAGTATGACTAATGGGAGGATATAAACTATTTTTTGAGGTAAAAATGATGGTTTTTAGATAAAAAATTAAATGGAAAGGGGGTCTTGTGGCACACCATTTCAAAGGTTCCGACGAGGACTTTATAACCCTACAATATTAAGTCAATATTTTCACCCACTACAAAATTGTGGTTATTTATAAATTACCCAAATACCTGATTTGGATGGCCATATTTCCGAAACTTAAAAATTTAGATGTACCTAATATTGTAATTTCTTAAAGCTCTTTCAAAGTTCTTTTTAATGGTGATAATATACAGGGTGCTTTTATAAAAAAATATCCACTTTTTGTCCCACCCTGCCTATTATTATCAATATCACCACCATTAAAAAGATCTTTTAAAGAGCTTTAAGCAAATGCAATGTTAAGTACATCTAACTCTAATAGTTTCGGAAATATAGCCATCCGAATCAGGTATTAAGGCAATTTTGAAAGTACCGCCATTTTGTAGTGGGTGAAGGTATTGACTTTATATTTTAGGGTTGTAAAGTACCCCTTTCCATTTAATTGTTTTTCCAAGATGGCGTCCACCCGCCATCTTGATGGTTGCAACCATCATTTTTACGTCAAAAAGTAGTATCCTTCCATTAGTCATACCCAAATTTTAAAAAAGAAATATGGGTACAAAAGTTAGCAGGGGGCGGGACTATTTACGTCCACACGGTATTAGTTTTTTTAACACAGGCTGCTTCCTAACTAAGGTGCAAAACTAAAGGGGATGGTTACCTATGTCTTTTTATGAAAAAAGTTTCCATAAACAATGTCCGAACTTGCTTCATTTTTATGATTGCTGGGCATTAAAGTTTTTTAAACAGGTCTATATTTTTAAATATCTTAACTCTTTAACCGATTTAGATGAAATTTTGTACACCTATTTAATATAATAAGGATCTTGTAAAGCTTTACCGAGATTAAGATTATTAGGTCCAGTGGCCAATATTATTGAAAGAAAAATACGCCACTGACTTTTAACAAAATGTATATATTTTTTTATTATCTAGAATCTTAAAAAAAATTAAAGCAACTTTAATTTCTTCCAAAAGTACCCATAGCCAACATGGTAAAAAAAGCCAAAATAAGTAGCATAAAAAAATAAACAATTATTTGCCTTAAGTAAATAAGCAGTGGTGTATTTTATTGGGTATCGCCATTTTCCTTTTTTACTCAAAGGTCAAAATTGTTATTTTTTAAATTTTGGATTTTATTTTATGTTGTTTATGGATACTTTTTAGTATCACTTAAAAGGGGCTTTAATTTTTTCTCGAAAACAAAGCGAGATACGAAGAAATTACAAGAAACCAAAAATTCAGTGGCATACTTTTTTTTCTTAATATTGGCTGTGGTGCCCACTGAGACGTCACTGGATCTAATAATCTTAATCTAGGTAGAGATTTAAAGGCGTCTTATTACATTAAATGAGTGTACCAAATTTAATCTAAATCTGTTAAAGGGTTTTTGAAGAATTCCCACTTTTTTAGAAACTTTAACGCACTGTTTATAGGACCTTTTTTTCATAATAAGACATAAGAAGTCCCCCTTTTAAGTTTCGTACCGTAGTTAGGAAACACCCTGTATAGATTTGCAAAGATTTTTTTATAGATACCAATTATATTTATTAATAAATAAAAGTCAAGTATAAAACTTCAATCAGTGTAAGAACTATTCGTTATTATCTTTCTGATTTTTCCGTTAATTGGGTATTACAAACATGGCTGTTAGTCGGAGATCACAACTATACAATGTTTTATATATTTTTAGAAAGTTTACTTAAATTTTTATAAGTAACATGTCATAAAGAAAAGCTGGGAATTAAATATCTTGTCACAGGTTAGTCTGCGGCTCTCTTAGTGTTAGTAAAATCTTTTGATTCTATCTGACTTCTTGTAATAGTAGAAATTCTTTTTGAATAATACATATTTCAAATAAAGTTAAAATTTTCAATAATGGAAATTGTTGGCTATTTAAATTATTTAACAAAAATAAATAAAATGTGGGGCTTCGAAAAGGGTTTTATCTCACAACCTCTTGTACTTTTATTAGTTTATTAAATTTATTTTATACTGAATTGTTTGTTTTAAAGAAATAGTTTGCCTTGCTGTGTTTGAACAAAAAACGATAAGTCACTTTAAAATTGTTTGATTTTTTGTACTGTTTTTTGTTTACAAAACTTGACAATGAATAGTACCAACTATTCAAAGTTCCTATCTAGCGTTGTAAGTAGTGTCATCGTTCTACTATTGATTCTTATAAAAAATGTTCGTAAACTAAAAGGAAAAATGAGACACGTTAATTATTCTCGTCTCATGCGTTACTGACTGCTTGAAGTCGACAAGACATACTTTTAATTAAATGAAGAATGCTATTCTGCTCGTTTTCCTCTCCTGCAACAACAACTCTTGGTGTTGTATGCCTTCGTATATGTGGTCCTAACTCATCTCAAACAGACAGACGGTAGCAAATTATGACAGGAAACACGTATGACGAATAACATCTCCAAAAACAAAATATGACCCAGCAGCCTATTGACCAATTGAAATAATGATTTACAGTTTTACAAACATATGCTTAGAAAATCCAAATTCAAAGTGGCCTAAATATATTGCTCTACAATGTTTAAAAATACTTTTTAAAAACGTCTTATTTGTACACAAAATTAAAATGTATATAAATTTCACTAGAAACAAGATGGTTGTGGGATAGAGGTATTCAGTTGTGAAAATGTTCTTCGTGGCATAAAAAAAGTGCAGCTCCTGACAAGTGGATTTAAAAGAGGCTAAATTGTATCTACCTTAATTTCTGTAGCATTCATTTATATTTCTTTTGCTCTGATGACTCTACTTTCTCCATTGAATCGATTCTGTCTCTCTCTTAGGAGGGCATTCCGTTCGCACATGGTTATCAAAATCAAATCCGGTAATCAACAAAACTGACAGCCAGCAGACAGCTCCATGTATTAACTATGGAAGTAAGTGTTTTGATCCAAATTTAACAGTTAAATTCAGCGTCCAAGGACCTGTTTCTTCAGAGTTTTACAATAAATGTGTGTAAAAAGCATGTTCATAAATTAGATATTTAGTGCGTTCCATATTGATTTAGGTAAAAAAAACGTGTTTTAAACCGTATTTTCAATAGCATAAAACCTTTTATTTATCAGGATTAGGGTGGACCAGTGGCGCGTTAAGGGGGACGCGGACGGTTCGCCTCTGGTGCCAAAGATAACTCATTCCTTGGACTGAAAAGAAATGCGGTGAAGAATAAAAGTGAAGACATTTTTTTCTTTCAAAAGGTTTTTTAATAAAAGTCGTTCATATTATATGGGGATCTTTGTTTTTTTTTGCTCTTCATCTTTTTTCTTGCTCCTCGACATTAAACTGCGCCGAGTGCCAACTCACGCTACGCCGCCACTGGGGTGGACCAATAAATATTGTAAGTTAATAGTATCCCATTTAGTACACTTTGGCCCTGATAAATAGGTTTTCTGCTATTGAAAATACGAGTAAAAGCATTTTTTTGATTTGTGGGATCGTCCTTGACTTTTCGGGTCGTACTAAATATCTATTAATTGATAGTTCAGTGTTTATTAAAGTTAGATTTGATTGCGTTTGTCACTTATAGGTGTGGTTTTATTAAATTATTGTTTTTTTCTACCTTGTACACTCTTGGTAAAAGTAACTTTATGGGTGTTTTGCTATAGATTAACAAAACAAAATGTTGATAAAATTATCAAAAAGAAAATTGTATAGCCCGATTATCATTAGTTAAGGAAGTTTTATTTTCTTACACAACATCATTTAAAGCAACAAAAGTATTCCATTTAATTTTTTTGTTCTTTAAAATGTCGAATGAAAATATCTTACTTTAAACCAACAAACAAAATAACAACTTTAACAAGTCATGTCTAAAAATCATGAAATTTTAAAATCATTTTTGTTAATAATTGAAAGCCAGCAGTGGTTCTGACTAAAGTGTTTTATTAGAGCCAAAAATGTCTCGATAATTTAGTACCAATTAAGTAAGAATTCAATGACCTAAAATTTGCCATACCATACCAACTGATTTGAGTAACGTATCCCGTCACTTTGGCCTGGGAAATTTTTTGGTCCCAACTACTGAAACACCTACTAAGATTTCTGAACTCACTTTATCATTTCCTTAAATAAAGCAATGAATTTTTTTAAAAGAACAACCTTTTTTTTCAAGTAACAACACTGTTTTCCAAATACGGCACTGTTTTTTTAAATAACGCGCTATTTAAAAAAATAGTTAAAATCAGTGCAATTTATAAGAAACAGTGATGATGTTGGAAAATACAGTCTGTTCCTAGGACATGTTTATTTTCGTTTGGGACAATTAGTTAGTAAGTAACTGGTTCAATCCTTTGTACAGCGTATCTACTTAAGTTCGCACCATACTGAAAACTTTGTTATTATTAATTTTAAGAAAAAAACTATTTTTAATATAAAGTTCTGCATGGTCTATAACCTAAAACGCAATCGTCAAATATGTATCTATTTTTTGCAGTGGTATACAAGGTATGTCAAAAAATATGAATTTTGCTCAAGAGGAAAGTACCTTTATTTTTTATAATATCGAAATTTTTTATAGAGGAAAGATGGTAAGGATTAAAAATACCTTTAAAATATGCAAATTGGTTTACCTAAAAAAACTTTTTTTTTATTTTTTCTGCGATTACAAGCGTTTCTGTGACTTTAGCTTGTTGTTAGCTTAATAACTCTTTCTTTACATTTTAAATCTTGAAATAAGTATGCACTAATGTCCAAACTTAAATTTTCCCTGTTAACACAAAAAAAATAACAGGTTTGCTTATTTGACTATTATTTTTAATCATAAACAACTTTTCTTTATAAAAATTGTCAATATTATGAAAAAAAAGGTACTTTCTTCTTAAGCAAAATTCATATTTCTTGAAATTCCTCGTATACCACGATAATTGCATTTTAGGTTTTAGATCATGCAGAAATTTTTATAAAGAAAAACTTTTTCCTAAAATTATAATAGAAAAGTTTTCCATATGGTGCGAACTTAAGCTGACACGCTGTATAATAAATAAACTATAGATAAATAAAAGACCAATAAACTTTTTATGATCTAACTCATCTTAATATTGAATTATCATTTTGGATTGAACAAATACTTTAGTCTATCAGACACTGGCTTTTCGCCTAAAAATGTTAACAAAAACTAAAACCAACCCCCACCGTGTGTCTGCACGACCCCTCACTGAGTATTTTTTGTTTCTAGGTAATCGTTAAAGCATGAACCGTCTCGTTCCACCAACGCATCGACTGGGCTAACGCCAACCATCCGTGTTGGTCATTGGATCCAACTTTTTTTGTTACTTTGTTCGTTCAACATTTAAAAATTGTGTCTCTCGGAGCTTAATAATGGTTAATTTGAGGTTGTTCTTTTAAATTTACAGTTTGAAACTGTTACATCACATAGTAGAAATGTTTTGTTTTGTTTTACCAAATATATTGTCATGGAGGCGAGATTATTACATAATTTTTAACCCTTTTATTTCAAGCAATAATTTCAAATAAATTCCAGGTTTTATTTCGATAAATTGGTTAAATTTTAAGGGGCCTATAGTTGCTGTTTGTGATTTTTGCGATAAAAACACCGCGTAAAAAAATGTGCAGTATCTCGATAGCGGTAGGTAAAAAAGTTAATGTTGAGAACTCTTTAGTTGTAATTCCTTTTTGTGAGTATTGATTGAATATTCACTAGAAGGGGCAACAAAAAGAACTGAAAAATAACTTTTTAAATTTCGTTTTTCCGATATCAGTTAAAGTATGCGGCAGATATAGGCTCTCGTAGACATATATGTTAAATTCGAATAAAATATAAAACACGAATTGTATTTGATTATTTGTAACTGAAAATTTTAAAAAATGTTTTTTGTAAAGTTATAAAGAGTATTCCTCAACGGCCGTTTTTCGTTCGTCTCTCCTTTTAAAAAGGCGGATCCTACGACTTTTATATAAACAAAATACATTTATTAAAATCTATAATAATAATAAAATATAATAAAACAAATTTTTATTATAGTGAGCATATAATTATTATTATACGAATTATAGGTTTTTTTCATTTAGTCTATTGTTTAGTTAGATCGACTATATTATTGTATAAAAGTACTATAATATGCGATAAAAATTGTGGGCTTAGGAAGAACTTATGAACATTATTGAACCGATTTTGAGAGTGTAAACACTGTTTAGGTTTGAATATTAAAACGGTGTTCGCACAATTATTTACCCTTTGGGTACTTGTAGACCTACCTGAAAATGTGTTTATCTTTAATCTTGATTTTTTTATAAAAACGTTGTGGAGATGATAAGGATATGGGATATGTTTAAGTGCCATTGATAACTTTTCTTGAATGTTTCTTATTTTTTTAGGGTGTGAATTAAAGGGGAGAGCATGTAATAGGTGAAATAATTAAGCGTTGTTAATTTTTATGTTTTTTTTTAACGCAAGTAATCTCAAAAAAATATACGGTCATCCAAAATTATTTAGCACAGACGTGTACTTAGCAATTAATGGTATAAGAAGGGTATGTTACATTTTTGCAAGACTATTGTTTAAGTTTCTTTTTTAACATTCGAAAATGCTTTACGGCAGCAAATAAGTTATTTAGGGCGAATTTATGAGGTTTGTAAGTTCATAACTTCTTTCTAGCTCCACAAAAGAAAACTTACTAAAAAAAATAGTTCTGGGTTCGCGACGAAAACTACAAAACACAGCGTTACCCAGAATACAATGTCACATAGTGTGAATGAGAGAGAGAAATGTGAGTGTACATGCAAGTCTGGCTGTTTTTATTTAACTAATAGTAACTTAGGCGTATGATAATTATTTAAAAGATGATGATACACTTTACAAAATGAAAATGCGTCGACGGGCTTACGAAGTTGCTTTGGAGTAAGGTGATGATTAAGGATCTAAGAATCTGGTGTAGTGGAAGGATAAAGTTCGTTTTGAAAGGGTTGTTCTTTGCTTGTTTTAAAGATGGTATGAGATGTAATAATGTATAAAAAGGGTTAGAATCCTAATTTAATATGCGCAAGTTGGCTCTCACAAAGAAAGCTAAAATTACGAATCGTTAATCAGTGGGCAGAGTGAAGAAGCATGGCGAGTCGAAGGTTCTCCACCTACTAAACTACGTCTCCTCTATGATTCACTCTCCTTGTGAGAGCTAATTGCGTAGCTCAATCTGTCTCTTCTATCTATTGTATTAAAACGTTAAATAACCTATAGGACCAGCACTGGACTAGTTAAGGGTCTAATAAGTCGCAAAGGACTACTAAGATCGATGCAAGTAAATGATCGTCGCAGGATTACATTTTTATTTCCAGTCCAGTGCTAACTTTTTGGTTTCTCCGTTTATCTTTCTGGGTATTCGATCAGCCTGTAGCAGGGACACATTACCAGTTGTACCACCGGATAGCTTCTAAACACTAAAATGTTCATGATTATGCATTGGCCATGTTGTCAAGGCAAAACAATCTAGTCCCATTTTGAAAAATGATTTGTAACTTTGTTAAGGTAGAAACGTAGAGTAAAAAAATGTTCCGATTTTTCTATGGACAAGAATTATTCAATATTAGGATTTAGAAAGTTATTCAAGCATATTTGGTAAAATCCTTAGGTGTTTTTGGTGTAAATAAATATAGGATGGTTGGGCAATTCTTTGTTTTTAAAAATATTAAAGCTTTATAAATTGGGGATCAAATAGGCTGTAATTTTTTTTTTTTTTGGGTTTTACCAAATTAAAAAGGAAATATAATTCGTTTGTTTTGGTATTTGCAGATATTATGTTGAGAGAAATTGTCCAAATTTCCTAATTTTATTCTAACTAGTAAACACTAAAATTACAATTTATATGTAAAATAAAAACTACCGAATTTATCATTAATTACGAACTGACCCCTTGCTAACTTTAGGGTTTTAAATTTTGGGCGCCAACTTTAATTTTTTTTTCGTTACCTGTCACTGTCATTTGACTATTTTGAGCACAAGAAAATTTGTCATTTACTACGGTATCAAATATTAATTGTATGTACTACTTCTGTTTCTTGTTACTTAAGATAATTTAGACAATATTTTAAAACAAAATTGCTCTTAACTCCTAAACCATAAAAGTATTTATTAAAATTTCTACCAATGTCTACCTAACACCTATTACACTATTGGCATTAATTTTGAAAACAACCTGAGGTCAAGTCTGGCAAATATGTTGGGTGCTTCACCAATTCAAAGGCCGCTTGGTGTATCTGCTGCAAAAAGCATAGCGATCAACCCTGATAATATTTATTTTAAAAACACTTTGCAAATTTGTGTTGTCATCGTTTTTTTTTCTTAATATAATATTGTTTAAATTATATTAAATACACTGAAAAAGAGTCAATAAGTGTACAAAACACATACACACTCTCAATAAATTATGTATTGGTCCACGATTTTATAAACTGGTATTTGTTACAATTCTTAGAGTCTTTCATAAGCATACATTATCGTTAAATGTATTAATATATATCGCCCTCGTTAATAGTCGTAAGCTTCAAATTGCAAAAGAAAAATAGACTTAAGTTGTACATTACAACTTTGTCGCCAAAAAATACTTTCCCTATGGGATAAAAGCTAAGAAATGATTTGTTTATGGATGACTAAATGTTTCTTGGTTTATATTCTATACAAAAATTATATTTTTCGTTAAAAAAAAGCTGAACGTACGGTATTATGCCCGTACAAATATCTCACCGATTTGTGATAATTTTTCTATGATTTTGTGATATTTGTAGAGGTATGGAGCCGCAATTAGTTTGACGAAAAATCCCTTGTGATTAGTTTTTTCTAATTAAGAAAAACTCTTCATAATTATGACCCGTTTTATATAATAGAGAAATATGCCCTCAACGTATGTGAAACAGAGTGGTAGATTTCTAAGTTAGACTTTTCAACGACGTCCTTTATTTGTGGGGTTTATTAATGCGGTAAATTTAGGATTTCTTTCACTGAAATAGAAAAAAATATATAACTTACGGAAAAAACGGAACTGTTTAACTGGAGCCAGATTATTTTTCTCAATTTATGTACAGGGTTTTTATTTATATTTTGTAATCCACTTTTTACTATAACCATACAAAAGATCAACATACCTTTCGGTCTGGTCGAAGTACATGGAGAGTCTATTTGTTTCCTTTACGAGCTGATGGATTCTCCACCCTTTATGTCACATACACATACTATAACCAAAAAGGATAGAAAAAAACTTCACGTATAAAAGTATCATACTTTTTCATCTATTTTCTTTTGAGCATAAAAAGAATCAAATAAACATTAAAAACTCGAGGAAAATGAAGAGGTGACTTTTTAAATGGAACACCCTGTATATTATGTCACCATTAAAAGGTCTTTTAAAAAGCTTTACAAAAATACGACATTTGATATTTCTATCTTTAATAGTTTTCGAAATATGACAACTTAAATCTAGTAATAGATTTAATTTCTATTATACCTGCCTACTGCCCTATGGTGAGACTGTAGATGTAATGGAAATTATACCCAGATTTAAATGGCCATATTTCCGAAACTATTAAAGATATATTTATGAAATCTTGTATTTTTGTAAAGCTTTTAAAAAGGTCTTTTTAATGGGACGTAATCTAAAGGGTTTCCCAGTTAAAAAGTTTACCTCTTCATTTTTCTTAAGTTTTTGATGTTTATTTGTATCTTTTTATGCTCAAAAGATAATAGATGAGAAAGCATGAATCTTTTATACAGGACTTATTTTCTATCCTTCTTTATTATAGTTAAAAGTGGGTGGCAAAATATAAATAAAACCCATGCAACTCTTTGTCATTAAAAGAGAAATATTTTAATTTTCGCACTAAAAACCTACCTGTAGTCGACAGTTTTTCTTATTTGTTTATTGTGATAGAAAATATTACTTTTGTTTACAATTGTCGAATCTGTAGGACAGTCCTAAAAAGTAAATGTATAAAACGGGCCTTGTATAAATAGCTCTTAATTTTTTATTCATAAAATTTTCGTTAACAGACGTATTTTGTAGAAGTGTTGCAACGGCCATGTCTTTGGACGTTCATCTTAGTAACTATTTTTGTTTATTTTTAATCTTTTTTTTAGTTGTGTCTCCTAATTAATAACCTTGTCAAACAGAGCAAGGTATTTTTTATAAAAAAGTCCTCTGCTTTGATTGAAAAGGGCCGAAAACTCAAAAAAATAACTTAATGGAAATTAATATTATTAATAATAATGTGTGTAAAGGTATAATACGCCAACTTGTAAACTATTATAGGTTTTTATTATTATAATTGTTATAATTTTCGTGTAATATTAATGATTTCTCATTTATTCTTAGTAATATGTCATAGTTTATTTTTGGGGCATAATGCCGATTATTTTTAAGTTTGATAATTATAACAGTCCACGACATTTGCAAAGGAACTGTTATGAGGTATTGCGAGAATAAACTCTTTAAAAGAACAGACTACTAAAGTTATTTTACTTACACCTTCCTTTAATTCCTAAAATCCCATACAGGGTGGTTCAGAATTTATTAAATTTACCTAAAATTCATGGGTGCATTGACCATGAATAATCATTTTAATCAATATCAAGGAAAATTTGTACACAGTACCTGTCAAATTTATGACGTTAACAATGAAATTACCCGATTTTATTGTTGATTTCAGCTAGTCAGATTCGAATTAAGCGATGATTCTGCACTAGTGCAATTATCGCTGTTTGAAATAAAATTGAACAATTAATTTGAATTAATAAAATAAAACAAAAAATATACTTTGTTCATAGTCACTTTAATTGAATGTTTAGCCGTGACAGCTGTTTCGTAGTACAACTACATTTTCAAACGTACTGACAAACTAAAATTATTTTACTTATATATAAACAGTAATACCTAATAAAAAACATATTTTTTTAAAAAGGTTTTAAAATCACTATGGTACAGTTGTGAAATTTAAAGATTTTATTGCTACATTTTATAAAAGTTTTACAAGGGGTAGATTTCCTAGGTCAATCTGTGTGTTAAGCAGATGTACATTCTGTTTTTTATGTTTATAGATTTCAATATTTTCTAATGTATCTAGTTTTCGCCCTTTTTGTTCTACATGTAATATTTTTAGGGTATTGATTTCTGGAAATTTGTGTCCGGTTTCCAGAAAATGGTTTGCGAAATTTGATGTTGTTTTCCCTAACCTAAACCGGACACAAATTTCCAGAAATCAATACCCTAAAAATATTACATGTAGAACAAAGAGGCGAAAACTAGATACATTAGAAAATATTGAAATCTATAAACATAAAAACAGAATGTACATCTGCTTAACACACAGATTGACCTAGAAATCTACCCCTTGTAAAACTTTTATAAAATGTAGCAATAAAATCTTTAAATTTCACAACTGTACCATAGTGATTTTAAAACCTTTTAAAAAATATGTTTTTTATTAGGTATTACTGTTTATATATAAGTAAAATAATTTTAGTTTGTCAGTACGTTTGAAAATGTAGTTGTACTACGAAACAGCTGTCACGGCTAAACATTCAATTAAAGTGACTATGAACAAAGTATATTTTTGTTTTATTTTATTAATTTCAAATGTACGGTCACAAAGTAACGGACGAAACCATAAATTCTTTAATTAATTTGAAATTTTTATTATAGGTCTGTTCGTAGAGAAAATCCTAAAACACGTTTTATTTTTAGAGGGACACATTTTTGTATCAAAATTTACTTGTTCAGGGTTATCCCTTCTCCTCACCAACATGAACGTCAAAAAATTAAATGGGAAGGGGTTTCAAGTGATACCTTATTTTAAAGTAGGGTTTTAAATTCTCTTTTTAATGGTTGAAGTTTCTTAAAATCGGTTCAGTACTTTCTGAGAAAATTTACCCTAAATATCGGGGTCCGTAGCAAGTGGCCCAATAAACCTTTGGGTTATTGGGCCATTTTAATTTTTAACAGCCACGTAAAAAGTTTACAAAAAACGACCGAAATAAAGTTTTTATTGAGCACGATGCATACGCCAGCCCGACAAAGATGATTATATTGATTTTAAACCATTTATCAATTTTAGGCGTTCAACCAATTATAACCGCGGTATTAATTGGTGACAACTTTGACGAATAATACATGAATTTAACGTTAACATAACTGATTGGTAAATACAGTTTTATAATTGGTTAATCACCTAAAATTGATGGTTGTCCATATTCAAATATGGTTAAATACGCGACGTACATGACGTCACGGTTAAGCAAGAAAATGTCATGTTTTCAAAATGTTTTGAACAATAGTAACAACAAAAAATGACTAGTTGGGCGACTGTAATGTCTAATAATAGGTTTGTTTCAGCAGACTGTTGGAAACATTTTAGCAACAATCGTAAAACGCAGAAATCGTTACAAAGTCAGAAATGTTGGCAACAGTTTTCTGCTGGTACCAGTGGCGGCGCCAGGGGTGGGCGCGGTGTGGCGAGCGCACAACCTAAATTGCTCTCGCCCAACCTGCTATTTGAACGCAAAAAAGTCATGTTCAAAAAATCATTCCATTTATATAAATTATTCTCATATTCAAGTGATCCGAATTATGATGAGTTTAGAACGCATCCCACCATCTGTCAACGCCAATAATGTCAACCCGGGTTGCTTTCCAGTGACGAAAATTTTTGTGCGTCACGCTCCAGGGCTTGAAGCTCTTGAACTGCTCTAAAAAGTTAGTCACTGGAACGCATCCTTAGACAAGGAAAGAGAAATACTTTAAGAAATTTTAAAATTTCGTTGTTTTTAACCTTTCTTGGCTTTATAATAATAATCTCTTTTTAATATCTAATTTCATTTTAAATAAATAATTTTTAAAAATCCATCCTTAACCATAAAAAACACGTTTGAAGCACAAAAACCAAAAGAGGGGTTGGTGCATGAGGGGCAAGGGGAAAGAAAAACGGAGTAGCTCAGGTGCATAACACTTTCCGTCACTGGAACGCCATAAAGTAGAACGAAATGCTCCTGAGCTACTCGGGAGCGCTCTATTTGCGTCACTGGAAAGCCCCTCTGGGCGTCAAACGCCAAAGGGATATTTTCTTTGTTAGCTGCTTACAGCAGCTGTAAGCACTTTCATTTTTTGACAAATCAATGACGTCAGTCTTACAGCAGCTCACAGCGGTTGTTAGCGGCGTCGGGAGATGTCTAACCACTGTCTAACAGAATGAAAATATAAGGAGGGGGAAATACGGCCGAATTAGAGGTTAAAAGTCAAACAAAATTGACTAAATGTATGTTAATAACAATAACAATATTATGTGTGGAAAACCATGTGAAGGATTAATTTACCTGCCATTAAAGATATTGCGCATTTTTGTTTTAGTTTTGTTTTTTAGGTTATATTATTATTATTTTTTTATGTCATTTGTCATTGGCGGTAAGCGCTTTTATTTTTTCGATTTACATTATAATGACGTCAACTGTTAGACAAGCTTGTTAGCAGCTGTAAGACAGGAGAATTGGAAAAATATCCCTCAATTCCCATCAAACAAGATTTTGATTTTGCAATATGGATGGTGGAGGGGAGGATAACCATTTTTTATGGCGGACAAGTTGAAAAACTGGCCATCGGAATGTAGCAAATTGAGATGGCGCCACAGTAGCCAGTGGAGGGATTTTGGTATTTCTTTCCTTTTTTATTTTGTATCTATCTGTCCTTTTTCATTTTGTAAATTCATGCTCATTGGTTAAAAAATCTCCTCTGGCTACTGTGGCGCCACCTTAAGTTGCTCTTTTCGACGGACACTTTTTAAAACATTCAGATGGTTATCCTCCCCTCCACCATCCATATTTTGCAAGAAATCAGCAAGGAACCAAAACAAGACATTTTCAGCACCACGAGGTCCTTAGACAGCAATCCTACGCTAGTACCGATACAGATTACGATGGCTTTCAGTATCAGAAAAGGCGTCGGCACAAAAAGAGACTGGGAATCGCAGAGGTGACTCAAAATAAAAATGAAAACAACTTTATTGGGGAAGACCGTCGTCTATGGTTGTACATAAATCGGATAAAGAGGACAGCAGATGATATAATTATTCACAAATATATAACAAGCAAACCAGGTTTTGAGGAAATGAATGTGATAGTAAAGGAAATTCCGTCTCCACCCCAACAACTAAAAAGATTTCTGATCGTAGGGCCCATGTCAAAGAAGGATGAACTTTACGATCCAAGCTTTTGGCCAAGAAATGTGGGAATCAAAAGATTCAATTTTGAGCGTCATAAAGAATTTTGATCGAGTTCACAGGTTTTTTCATGAGGCAACCCAATAAACATAAAGAACGTCGAGAGCAGGCGGCAATAACATCGATGAAGGATGAAACTACATCTGTAAATTTATCACCAAAAAATTTTAATTTGTCAAAAAAGTCCTTAATACATCTGTAAATAATGAAATGTTAAAGATCTTGCACTGCAACATCCAGTGTTTGCGGAATAAGGTGCTGGAGGTGGAAGCGAAGAGCTGGGAGTACAACGTGCTCTGCTTTAGCAAGCACTGGATGTTGGAGGATGAGATTTCTCAGGTTGTTTTAAAAAATTATCGCCTTTTACGTAGCTTTTCCAGAAAGAGGCATATACATGGAGGAGTGGCTGTGTGGGTACACTCGGAAATGTCAAACCTTTTCTTCCCAAGGCCTGACCTTGATAGTTAGTCAACTGAGTTGGATTGTGAAATCTGTACTGCTCAGTCTGATAGTTTAAGGGTATTAGTGCTAACTTTGTACAGATCTCCATCTGGTAATTTCGAGAACTTTATTAGTATATTAACAACACTGCTAAACTCAGTAAGTAAATTAAAAAACTATAAAATAATTCTTGCCGGTGACTTTAATGTAAATTTTCTTGCCAAATATCATCAAAAAAATACACTAACAGACCTTGTTACATGCGGCCAAAAGCCGTATGTATATGGGACGCCAATTTCGTTGTCACTGGATCGGTGTTGCTTTTGCATTTTGTCAGAAAAAAATTCATTACAAAAAAACGGTAAAAGATAGAAGGTTGAAATTTTTTAGGAAAAATTGGCCACTTAATGGGGCACCTGTCAAAATAATTTCAAAACAATTGAAGAAAGTTAAATACAGGATTTGGCAAAAAATGTGACTTTTCAAAAATCGAGGTTAGCGTAATCAATTATCTAATAAGGGTTTTATTTTATCTAAACAAAATTTTGCACACAGGTTAGAAATGGTCCCGTTCAGAACTCTATTTGGGCTCATTCGGAGAAATAAAAAAAAGTTATTTACGTTTTTGTAAGAAAAAATTGACCGACTTTGAGCATTAATAACTCAAAAACGGTTTCACAGATCGTTAGGCGGGTAGTGGATTATGAAAGACCGTCTTTTGAACAAAAAGTCCCTAAATGGTCTTCTGTTAAAAATATTTTATTTTCTGGGAGAATTTTTAAATGAAAAAAAATGACAAAAATTTGGAAATTTTCGTAAGTTTTTATTTTTTTCTCAAAACTGTGACCTTGAATTGAAAAAACGCAAACGTCATTGGATTCTTCTTAAAAAGTTCTATAAAATTAGATATCTAGCGTAATTTTAGTATTTATACAGCGTGTTTTATAAAGCTTTAAAATATTGATTTTTTTGTTAAAAAACGGGACATTTTTTTACATTTTATTTTATTACAAAAAAACTATTTTAGCTAAAATTCTGAAATAATTCTGGCATAATGTTTACTGTTTGCATACAAAATTTCAAATCGTTAGGGTAAACACTTTTAAAGATATTAATTTTTGAATTTTCCTAAAAAAGTGCCCATTTTGACCTAAAATTGTCGCTTTATTAATTAAAATTATTAAAGAATCTTTGCGCTATCCTTTAGATCGTTTAATCGTCTTTCAAAAACCTATTTACAGTTTTCCTCCACAACACTTAGAAAAGGTGAAAAATACGTTTCAAAAAAAAAATACATTTTTGCCCAAAAATCGCGAATTTTTCGTTAGTCAAAATCGCATAAGGCGGCTTTGGTTTGCTTTGGCGATAGTGTTTTTAATCCCCTATTGAAATCTACAAGGCTTAGATTAAAATTAATTGAGCTGTCAGTTGACTTTTAGCTGGGTTGAAATTGATCGATTTTTTCGTAATATTAAAAAAATACAGTATACAGGTTAAAAATAAGGCTTGGACCGGAAAATTTGGAATTCTTTACGTCTATATCCTGCATTTTACATGAAAATATAACCGATTTTAATACCAAATCTTGCTAAGAAATGCTGCCAAGGTATGAAATTTTCGCATACGTGGTGCCAAGTAATGATCAGGCGATCGGGTCTCTAACAAAGGTATTATGCATATATATGTTAACGGGGATATAATACCGAATGTTATAAAAGATTGTTTAATAAGTTTTTAATTTTAATAAATATTTATACTGGATGTTACTATAATACAGAAGATATTATATACAGGATGTCTTTTATAATCCTGGCCAAATTGGTAAAAACAGTAAGTACAAAAATTTCGTTATGTACAGGGTTTTTAAAAGTTTTGCTTTTAAAGTAAAAAAAGGGGATTTTAGTGCTTTATTAGGTTTAATGTACAGGGTGTTTAATGTATTTCTGGCCAAAATTTGTAGGGAAGTAAAAACCAGTAATAACAAAAAAGCCGTTATGTACAGGGGTTTTTGAAGTTTGACTTTTATAGTAAAAAGATGAAAACATTAATGCTTTGGAAAGTTTTAGGTACAGGGTGTTTATGTATATCTGGTCAAAACATATAGGGTAAAAAAATTGTATTATACATATGATTGGGCTTTTTTAGCTTTTTTATCATTACAATTTGTACAGTGCGTCAAAAAAATTAAAAAATTATTATTTCATATAATTTTTATACTAAGTGTTTTAAAAACCTCTTACCAGAACTACAATATACATGGTATAATAGAAACCTCTAGATAAAAGAACATTTTTTATGTACAATATTTTTCAAAAATAGGTAAAAAAATAGAATAATCCAGTGTTTTTGCGTCTTATATACAGGATGTTAATGTATTTCTGGCCAAAATTTGTAAGGTAGTAAAAACTAGTAGTAACAAAAAAGCCGTTATGTACAGGGGTTTTTGAAGTTTGACTTTTAAAGTAAAAAGATGAAAACATTAATGCTTTGGAAAGTTTTACGTACATGGTGTTTATGTATATCTGGTAAAAACATATAAGGTTAAAAAAATGTAATATACATATGATTGGGCTTTTTAGCTTTTTATCAATACTATTGGAGCAGTGCGTCAAAAAGTTAAAAGATTAAATGTTTTCCATAATTTTTATACTGAGTGTTTTAAAAACCTGTCACCCGAACTACAATATACATGGTATAATAGAAACCTTCAGATAAGATTTTGGTACTGGAGACGTGGTACGGGTAAGTTTATTAAACCATATCAAAAACATATACAGAGTGTCTTAAAAAACAGTTAACGTAAATTTTAAAAGAATATATTTAAAATTAAATATTGACGTTACTATTGCAATTAAAAAAAAATGAAACCGCTATACAGGGCGGGTCAAAAAGATGTTATATAGGAAAAGCCTTAAAACTAAAATTAAATAAAAATACGTTATTATACAATCTAAAGATTTACAAAACTGTTTAAATATAGAGATTTTCGAACCAAATAATATTTAAAAAAATATTATACAGGGTGTACCAAAAATCTGTTATTGGGTTTTTTATCTTAAATTTTAAAAACCATTCTAATGACTTTATTTATTAAGATAAAATAACAAAAACTTGGTAAGACGTGTATATACAGGTAAAAAATAATAAAATTATGATAATACAGGGTGGAACAAAAACTTATTATTACCCCTCCATTTTTTACACTTTATATGTCGATTCCGGAAAATCAAAACTTGGAAAAAAGCAAAAACACAGTTTTTCGCACTTCTTTGTAGCGTGTGGAAAATAAAATAATGTTACAGACTTTCAAAAATGTGTTTAGGTTATAGAATTTTAGAGAGTTAGGATCATTTAATTTAGTTTGTTAATTTATTTAAATAATTTACCTTAATTTTTCCAAGTTCTTTCATCACTTTCGAAGGTTTCCGAAAACGCCCGAATTATCCATTAATAACTTTTATGCCATCATGTACTATGGAATTTTCACGATATTTCTCGAATATTCTAGATCATTCTTTACTCTTCCACCATACTATAAAAGGGCGACGGGAAACCTCGAGTTAGTCAGTATAAATTCGACTTTTGTGTTGTAAACTTCGAGACATTGACAAGAGTAGATTTTGTCGTTGTTGTAACCATAGTTACGTTCCATTGTTAATAAAGGTATAAAAACGAAGACACTGTTATCCGCGGAGTTATAATTTATTCCTTTGGGAATAGCCCCGGCGCTCTGGGCGGCCAGGAGGCTCCCCATGTTGCCTGCGGATCCGGCTAGCTCATTTGCAGGCTCCATGAGACTCTGTTCAGGAACTCCGGGATAATTTTGAGGGCTTACGTTGGTTGCAGGTTCGAATCCTGCGGCGGCATTTCCCTCTGAATCTACCTGTACAGCGTGTCTGGGCGATAACACCCGTTTGACAGGCGTGCGCGACAGTCCTGGTACCATTTCGATGTTTTCCGTCTTTTCCTTTCACTTGCCGACGCTTCCTTCCTAAATCCCCAAGCTGCGGGGTTATTAATATTTCCGGCAACTCTTATTCTGTTGTTTTTTACTCGGCAAACCACCCCAGCTCCAAAGGGCACTGGCAACTCCTTTTTCCACGTTTCTTGGGTTTCCTTAAAATGCTGACCTCTCAGCTCCTCCAGGTAAGTTTTATTCCCCCTGTTGACCCCCCTAAAGCTCCTCCAGCTTATTGTCAGGTCCGCAAACCACCTAGGGCTCTATACCAGCACCTAGACTCCGTGCATCCGTCCTGAGCTTCTCCGCAAAGTCCCTTGACTTGCCACACCTCTTCCAGGTGGCCACTGCTCCCTTGACGTCCCTGATGCCCCCTCCGAGTCTACTGTTCACCCTAGCTTGGCTGCAACCCCTTTTTTCACCACGAGTCCCTTTTAGGTCAACCGGCAAAGTCCCTGACTTGCCACCTCAGCTTCGCTTCCCCGAAGCTTTGTAGTTCCCTCTGTTAAATCCTAAAGTGCCTCCGCGCACTCACTGCTCCAACAACCCAAGTTTTCTGCGTGCTTCCCTTTTCGGACTTTCTGTAAAATCCCCTCACTTGCCAGCGCCGATTTCCTCTTGTCTGGTGTCTATACGTTGCCTTCTTTCTTTTAACACCTTCCCCACGTCTCTATGTCTTCTGCATCCCTGGGACCTCCGTCGTCTCTAAATTTCCCCCACGTCCTGCAGTTTTACCATCACCCTACGGACGAAAAGCGCCGTGCCAACACTATTTTATGTGGACGGCCGCCTCTTTGTTGCGTCCCTCCTTCCTGAAGATTGATGCCGACGGAAATTCCTACGGCATCTGCATTTACCAGCGTTTACGATTTTCTGCTAAGCCGATACCAGGTATCGGCCTAAGTTGCTGCCCTGAAATTGCAAACTAACTCGAATAAAACAACTGTAATTTTCTTAATACTGCGGCTCCATGCAGTTCCTCACAAGGCACCTCGATAACTAAAAAGTGGAGTCTTAAAAGCAGCAGGTTCTATCTACTCTACGACGACGGTCTCCAGGTCTCCAAGGCTGACTGACTAGGTACTGATGTTTACATGGTGTTTCTACTCCGATGTTACCTCTATGACGGTCTGGACTGGACTGTCTCGACAGTCGGGATTTCCTGCTTTTTATAGACTCCACAACACCCCCTGCTTAGAGGTGACTTGTGAGGGTGACATACACTTAACCCTTCTTTATTTTTTCCTCAACATATTTACAATTTTCCTTAAATCTAATCCTTAACCTAAATATTTTATTAACTTTTACAGTTCCCAGTTTTACAGAATTTTTTGCTGTTTAGGCACGCAGGCCATAGCAAAACTTTTTGATTTCCCTGCCTAGGATCGAACTTAGCTTTTTTCTTAACATTATTCTCACTTCTTTCTAACTTGACATGTTATCCCCGGCTATTTAATTTACTTATCATTCCCAATGATTTTATTCTTAACTGTAACTGCAATTTGTTTCCATTAACTCCTTTCTTTACTAAATCTTACTTTTCCGCAACTAAGTATCCGCGGCCTCAACCTCTTCTTTCCCTCCTCAGTTGACAGCTTTCTAGGACTACCTCTCACTTAGCTTCCTTCTCAATCTTTCTTAGCTTACCCTAAGCTATCCTTCCAAAATTGGAATAGTACCTTGTAGCTCCTTGCTACACTTTTAGGACAACCCTGGACCTCCTGTCCATGTTTCCTCAACATTCCCCTTATTCCAATTTTTTCCACTTTCCCCAAAATCCGCTAAGCTTGTAGCCTGTACCGGCTCGTCCCACTGAGGTTTCCAGTATTATTAATCCTGACAGTTACTTAAAACTTTCTTTAAACTCTTAACTTTTTATTTAACTTTTCCCACTCATGAAATTTCCCTTTTTCCAAAATGAACCCTTAAACCAAATTAGCTAAGTTTGATCCCTAATACACTCTAATCAAAATACTGCCTTTTTACTTTTGCTTCAGCCCTGAAGCTTCTTATTTTTTCCTTATCTTATTTTCCTTTAATTGTTGTTAAGTGAAACAAAAACATTTTTCTTTTTTAAAACTGAAAATTCCCTAATTCCTACTTACTTTGGTGTTTTCTCGTTTACAAAGCTAATCCTAATTTCCCTAACCTTATTGCCTGTTTCTCCTTTAATGATTATTTCCCCAAATGAACTGAACTAAAGAATTATTTTGTGCTCTGGCAAGCTATTTATTCCTAACCTACTGACTAACTGAGACGGTCAAATCGGCAGTTTTTCAACCGAGATGTCCGCCTTAATTTCTTAACCTACGATACAAACCTTAACCTATCTTAATCCTAACTTATCCTAAACTTTAAACCCGGCACTCGCGGAGCGTTCAGATTCAAAGCGTTCGGCACTCGGCTTATGAGCGTCCGAACTCACGGTTTTCGGCACTCGGGCTTATGAGCGTCCGATGTCACGGTTCTCGGCACTCGGGCTTATGAGCGTCCGAACTCACGGTTCTCGGCACTCGGGGCTTATGAGCGTCCGAATTTTTTTCTTTTTTTTTTTTTTTTTTTTTTTCGCCACTAATCACTTTGGTGATTTGTCACCCCGCGCACTTTTGTCCGGCGGTTTTGGACTTGGTGGTGTTGCGCTGTCCGGCTGCGTGCTGAAGGGTGGAGTGACCGGTTCTGCTGGTCCAGGATCCGGAGGTTTGGCGGGACTTCTGCTGGTGATTCCTGACGGTTTTGTCCGCTTTCTCTCTGGTGTTCGCTGCCCTGATGCTGGTGGTGTACGCACCAGGCACGGTTTGTGTCCAGCTTGGCGATGCGTCAACGTTGTTTGCCGAATGGTTGGGGCAGGTGGAGCAGTAGGCACCAACGGTACCGTGGGTGCTGGACCTCTGGGATTGTCTGTGGCAGGCGGCATCCGCGTTGGTGGGCTGCGGATCGGTATGCGCGATTGTCGCAGGATCTGGCGTAGCGTGGATGTTGGGGGCCTGGTCGGCAGGGTGGACGCAGACCTGGAGTCGTCGTCGTTTAGCGGTTGATCCTCCCATGGCCTGCAAGGCTCAAGCTTCCGTTTCTTGGCGGCTGGTGTCGGATCCGGGTCTTTCGGCGGATCGGGTTGTGTGAACGGCGGTTCGTCGAAGGCTGGCGAGACAGGACGTGGTGGCATTTCGATGATACGAGTCTGTGCAGGTAATCGATTTGGTAATATGCGCTGTGGGATGCCATCGGGGCCAAGGTGTGGTCCGGGGTCGGGTGGTCTTATGTAGAGACTGGTTATGACGCCGCCATAAGCGGATAGCGGGTCATTGGGCTTGTATTTTTCTTCAACAGCTTCCACAATCCACCCCTGATAACGGTGCGTTTTCCTGACCGGTGATTTATTGTCATTGTCAGAGCTGGAGTCACAATAGCCCTCCAGGTCGTCGATGGGAAAGTCCTGTGATTCTTGCGATATGTCTGACTCCCACGGGTTATAATCAGGCGCTAATGTAAATGATTGTGTCAGTGGTTGTTCTGTGCTGAAGCTTCCTGGTGTTCCTTGGACCGATGATTCCTCAGAAACGTTTTGTGGAGCGGTTGCGAGGTCTGTGATGGCCTCTATGACTACCTGTTCTTCGGGTTTTACGGTGGTCTCTTCCTTACTACGCTTCTTGTCGTCCGCAATCAATTTAGCAATGTCATCGCGATAAGTTTGGCATATTTGGGCAGGTGTTAAAAACCCTTCGTCCTCTATGTCTTCGAGAGGCTCTTCTTTAATATCTATTTCGTCGTCGCCTATGCTCTGTTCAGCTTGTTCACGCTCAACTTGTGTTTCGGCGTTAATTTCGTCCAGAAACTCTTCTTCAGTGATCATGCGTCCGTAGATTTGTTCGTGCAATCCTTGGATGACGGCTAGGGCTAACTCGTCGCTTTCATCTACATCGCATATCTCCCCGTTATAAAACAATAATTCCGTGCGTTTTTTCGGTGGGTTCTCGTCGGTTTGTCGTATGACGGCAGGGCTACGGTCTTCTGGCGGTTCTTCCACAATCGGCGTCGGTGCCGGTTCAATAGCAAGTTGTTTTTGGTTTGGTCGTTCCCTAGGACACTCGCGACGGTAATGCGGGCCTCCACACCCATAGCACTTTACATTAGAGCTATTGTTACCTCTTGCCGGGCCATTTTGGTATCTGCCATAGTTGTTTCTGTTAAAATTGTTGTTGTACCGGTCATTTCTTCCGCTTCGGTTGTTAGCGTTATATCTTGATACTTGGCTTGTGTTATACCGCTCATTTTGCCTCTTGATCTTTTCATCAAGTGTTTCTGATTCTTGCTTGACTAGCTTCCAATCTTCTTCTAGCTGTACGGCCGCTTCAATTAAGGCGTTCATATCTTTACATTGAAAAGCTCTGAGTGCTGCCCTTACTTCTCCTCTTAGTCTTCCCAATACGATGGGTACTAGCTCCTGTTCTGTGGCTCGTGGCAACATTCTTGCGCAAATTCTCCACTTCTTGATTATGAACTCCTCAACTGGTTCGGTTGCTTTCTGATCCCGTCCATAGATTTCTGAGCGCAATCGGTCCCTTATGCTTTCGTTATCGAAAGCTCGTAACAAAGCTACTTTAAATTGTTCCCAGTTTGTTCCTTCATCCCCGTACATGATTAAGCGTTTTGCTGCCTGTCCTTTTAGATTTTTATATGCCACAATGTTCCATTTTGTTTGTGGTATCTTCATCCTTTGGCAATGCCATTCTATATTTTGTAAAAACAACTCCGGGTTTTCAGTATCCTCACCGGCATAGCTGGGTGCCAATTGCGATGTAATTTTCGGGTCTTTAAAAGCCTCTGTCATTGCCGTGGTAAATTGTGTCATAAAGTCCCTCAGGAACGCCTGGTTATCGTTTTGCGCGCTTACCCCTACAATCTGCGTTGTAGTTGCAGGTTTCCTGTCATCCGTCGTATCTGATGACTCTGTCACTGACATGTGCCTTGTTGATCTTTGTATTTCCGGTGACTTTTCCCTCTCGGGGCTGAATAGCCTCCTCGGTTTACTTCTGCTCTGCGGCATTTCTACCTGCCTGTAAGCTAGCTCATAGTCCATTGTTTCGTTATTTTGCCTAGTCGGTTTTTTTGGTGTACTTCTTCAAACATTCTATGCGTTGTTGTGTTCTTTTCCATCGATACATCCGGCTCTGCAAACGTATATCCCTGAAATGCGGCATTCATTTCCGCCATTTCCCGTTGAAGCTTTCTACGTTCAGTTTCTATACTATTGAATAGTTCTTGTACTGGGTCTTTTTCGGGTCGTAGGTTCCTATGACAAAGGTCTTCTTTCCTTTTCATAGCCACTAAGTTGGGCGACATGTTATCCGCGGAGTTATAATTTATTCCTTTGGGAATAGCCCCGGCGCTCTGGGCGGCCAGGAGGCTCCCCATGTTGCCTGCGGATCCGGCTAGCTCATTTGCAGGCTCCATGAGACTCTGTTCAGGAACTCCGGGATAATTTTGAGGGCTTACGTTGGTTGCAGGTTCGAATCCTGCGGCGGCATTTCCCTCTGAAGCTACCTGTACAGCGTGTCTGGGCGGTAACACCCGTTTGACAGGCGTGCGCGACAGTCCTGGTACCATTTCGATGTTTTCCGTCTTTTCCTTTCACTTGCCGACGCTTCCTTCCTAAATCCCCAAGCTGCGGGGTTATTAATATTTCCGGCAACTCTTCTTCTGTTGTTTTTTTACTCGGCAAACCACCCCAGCTCCAAAAGGGCACTGGCAACTCCTTTTTCCACGTTTCTTGGGTTTCCTTAAAATGCTGACTTCTCAGCTCCTCCAGGTAAGTTTTATTCCCCCTGTTGACCCCCTAAAGCTCCTCCAGCTTATTGTCAGGTCCGCAAACCACCTAGGGCTCTATACCAGCACCTAGACTCCGTGCATCCGTCCTGAGCTTCTCCGCAAAGTCCCTTGACTTGCCACACCTCTTCCAGGTGGCCACTGCTCCCTTGACGTCCCTGATGCCCCCTCCGAGTCTACTGTTCACCCTAGCTTGGCTGCAACCCCTTTTTCACCACGAGTCCCTTTTAGGTCAACCGGCAAAGTCCCCTGACTTGCCACCTCAGCTTCGCTTCCCCGAAGCTTTGTAGTTCCCTCTGTTAAATCCTAAAGTGCCTCCGCGCACTCACTGCTCCAGCAACCCAAGTTTTCTGCGTGCTTCCCTTTTCGGACTTTCTGTAAAATCCCCTCACTTGCCAGCGCCGATTTCCTCTTGTCTGGTGTCTATACGTTGCCTTCTTTCTTTTAACACCTTCCCCACGGCTCTATGTCTTCTGCATCCCTGGGACCTCCGTCGTCTCTAAATTTCCCCCACGTCCTGCAGTTTTACCATCACCCTACGGACGAAAAGCGCCGTGCCAACACTATTTTATGTGGACGGCCGCATCTTTGTTGCGTCCCTCCTTCCTGAAGATTGATGCCGACGGAAATTCCTACGGCATCTGCATTTACCAGCGTTTACGATTTTTCTGCTAAGCCGATACCAAGTATCGGCCTAAGTTGCTGCCCTGAAATTGCAAACTAACTCGAATAAAACAACTGTAATTTTCTTAATACTGCGGCTCCATGCAGTTCCTCACAAGGCACCTCGATAACTAAAAAGTGGAGTCTTAAAAGCAGCAGGTTCTATCTACTCTACGACGACGGTCTCCAGGTCTCCAAGGCTGACTGACTAGGTACTGATGTTTACATGGTGTTTCTACTCCGATGTTACCTCTATGACGGTCTGGACTGGACTGTCTCGACAGTCGGGATTTCCTGCTTTTATAGACTCCACAACAACACGTGTTTTTATACGAGGTGTTACGGAACATTTGGTGTCAGAAGTGGGATGTAATTACCCAAGGAAGCCGAAGTAGTCACGAAGAAAATTTGAATGCCAGTTGAGACCAGACAACAAACAGCCGTTATGGAGGAAATTAGTGCACTTATTAAGCTTATGATGGAAAAACAAGAAGACTTAAAAGAATCCCTGAAAGAAGACATGAAGAACAGCCAAGAATCCCTAAAAGAAGACATTAAAAATGAAATGAAAACCAATTTAGAAGAAATGAAGAAAAGTCAAGAAGAAATGAAGACAAATCAAACAGAAATGAAGCGGGAAATCAAAATCAGTCAAGCAGAAACGAGACAACAAATCGAGAAAATTCAAAAATACATAAAAAAAGGACAAGAACAAATAAAGCAAGAGATAAAAGAGAAGATAGTAAAGATTCGAGAACACCTGAGGGGAGAATTTCATCAATGCCAAGATGAGATGAGAAAGGAAATGTTGCTTGAAATAAAACTTTCCAAAGAAGATACTAAAGATGAAATGCAAGGAATACAACAGTTAGTTGAAGACAAAGTTAATCAAGTCCAAGGTCAAATGCAACATGAAGTGCAACAATTACACCGGCAAATTCAAAATATAGCCAGTACTGGTGTCGTTTCAGGAACTCTTATGAAACCACCAACTTTTGACGGTAAGGTACCGTGGGTTACGTACCTTAGACAATTTGAAGCTGCTGCGAACGGCAATAATTGGAGTTTACCAGAAAAGGCACGCGCATTAGTACTTGCTCTACGAGGTGAAACCATGGAGGTATTAAGAAATATTCCTGAAGAGAGACAAAGCGACTATCAATCAATTGTAATGTTCCTAGAAATGAGATATGGCGAGACACATTTTCAGGAAGTTTATAAGGCGCAGCTGCAGGGACGAAGACAAAAATATAACGAAAGCCTTCAGGAATACGAAGCTGACATCGTACGTTTGATTAATCTGACATATCCAACATACCCAGAAGAAATAAAACAAGAACTAGCCGTGGGTAGTTTCATTGAAGGTCTACGCGATCCAGACATGAATCAGGCTTTAAGAATGGCCAGATTGAAAAAAATATCAGAAGCTCTTGCCTACGCGCTTCAGTTCGAAACAGCCAAACAAACGTCTAGGAGTCAGACAAGAATAAGAAGAATAAACTTTGTACCAGAAGAAGACAATTCAAATAAAGATTTTGCAAGAGTAATGAAGGAGTTGCAAGAAATTTTCCTTAAGAAACAAACAGAAGAAGACAACAGTATGACATTTAGAAGAAGAAATACTATCCGCTGTTGGAAGTGTGGTAAAGAGGGGCATCTACAGAGAAATTGTACCAGATTCAATGGGCAAAAGCTGGCTAGGTGCTACCAAGCCCCACCAACAACAACTATTAGAGTATCCCGGCTGCAGAACAATGGCTCCAGCTTGGTAGTACCTGGAAATGTGTGCGGTCGGGACTGCGAAATGGTACTAGACACTGGTTCCACACATACCATCGTGAAGCCGAACATCGTAGCTCATTGTAAAATATTCCGCCCTGAAAAGAATTACCTCTTGGAAACTGCTAATGGAGAAGTTATACCAATTAAAGGCATACATGAAGCCAGAATAACCCTAGGAACAACAACATTTATCCATGTCGTGTTTGTTGCCGACATCCTGGACGAAGTTATCCTTGGCCTTGACATTATGGAGAATCAGAAGTTTGTACTAGACGTTCCACAACGGGTACTGCGAACAAATAATGAAGAGATCGTAATGAGATTACCACAGAGTAGTGAAGCTTCGATTCGAGAAGTTATCCTTACAGAAGATGTCATTCTACCACCAAACTCAGAAAGCATCATACAGGCAAGGTTTGAAGACTCAGAAGAAGGTGAAATCGTTTTAGTCGAACCAGTAGAAAATTGTCCGTTATACGCTAAAGGAATTCTACCAGCAAGAACTTTGGCGCAAACCAAAGGAAATATGGTATTTGTGAGAATGATGAACCTGAAAGATTTCCCTCAACAGGTTAAAATGGGTGACAAAATCGGTACCTGTCAACCTGCTGCTATGATAGTTACCTATCCCTGTACTACACCTGCAGGAGTCTCCACACGTAAACTACCTGATGCTCTACAAGACCTGGTGATTTCATCAAAATCCTTGTTAGACCCAGTCCAAGTATCTATGCTGGAAGAACTTTTAAGAAGAAATCAAGATGTTTTCTCTTTATCCGAAAAAGATTTGGGTAAAACCAGTGTAGTTCAACATCGAATAAACACTGGAGACGCATCACCGATAAAACAACCGCCCAGAAGAATTCCTTTAGCCAAGAAAGAAGAAGTTGAAAAGTTACTTGAAGACATGCAAAATCAAGGCATCATAGAACCATCCCAGAGCCCATGGTCATCTCCAGTAGTCCTAGTTAAGAAGAAAGATGGTTCCACAAGATTTTGTGTTGATTTCCGAAGACTGAATGATGTCACGAAGAAGGACAGTTTTCCACTACCAAGAATTGACGATACCCTAGACACACTGACGGGGTCAAAATGGTTTTCCACATTAGACCTAAAAGTGGCTATTGGCAAGTAAAACTTCATCCGGAAGATAAGGAAAAATCTGCTTTCTCGACCGGGACCGGACTGTGGCAATTTAATGTTATGCCCTTTGGACTATGCAATGCCCCTACTACATTTGAACGTTTGATGGAGTTAACACTACGGGGACTAACTTGGAAAACATGCTTAGTATACCTTGATGACATAATAATTCTTGGAAAAACATTTGATGACCACCTGAAAAATGTTGAAGAGGTTTTTCAAAAGCTTAGATCCGCCCAGCTGAAGCTTAGCCCAAAGAAATGTCACCTGTTCCAGAAAGAAGTCAAGTACCTGGGGCATATAATTACAGAAGAAGGAGTAAAAACTGATCCAGAGAAGACTGAAGCTATCCAGAACTGGCCTCTACCAAAGAACAAGCATGAAATTAGAAGTTTTCTGGGATTGTGTACCTATTACAGACGGTTCATACATGGGTTTGCCGATATTGCAAGACCATTACATCGTCTTACGGAAAACAACAACAATTACGAATGGACTGAAGATTGCCAAGCAGCTTTTGTACACCTAAAGAAAGCCCTGTGTAATCCCCCGGTGTTGTCATATCCACAACCAAATCAAACATTTATTGTGGACACTGATGCGAGCAACACTGCTATTGGTGGAATTTTGTCACAGATGCAAGATGGCCAAGAAAAAGTAATAGCCTGTTTTAGCAAAGTCCTTTCCAAACCTGAACGAAATTATTGTGTCACCAGAAAAGAACTTTTGGCTATTGTTAAATCCCTAGAGCATTTTCATAAATACCTGTATGGCCAGAAATTCCACCTAAGAACGGACCATGCATAACTTAAATGGTTGCTTCAGTTCAAGAACCCTGAAGGTCAGATAGCCCGATGGCTGCAACGTATTCAAGAATACGACTTTAAAATCGAACATCGAAAAGGACTGAACCATAAGAATGCTGACGCTCTATCAAGACGACCCTGCCCGGACGAATGCAAACACTGCAGCAGACGAGAAGAACATGAAGATCCTGATGAATTTCACTGCCGAAAACACGTCTCCAGTGCTCTCAAGAATGGGATCCTAAGATCTTGGCCAAAGAACAACTAGAAGATCCCGATCTTGGAGACATTATTAAACTTAAGACAGAGAATTTGGAAAGACCACCATATCAGAAAATAGCCTCCAAGTCTCCAAGACATAAAGGGTACTGGGCCATATGGGACTCTTTGATTATTAAAGATGGCCTATTACAAAGGGTCTGGGAAAGTTCTGACGGCAAAACCCATAAACATCAGATAATCCTACCAACCAAAAGGATCCCTGAAGTATTGCAAGCCTTGCATAATGGTGTAGGAGGTGGCCATTTCGGAGTTATGAAGACTCTTGAAAAGGTTCGAGAAAGGTTCTACTGGCTGGGAAGCCGTGCAGACGTAAAAGACTGGTGCAGAAGGTGTAGGGACTGCGCTTCCAGCAAGGGACCCAAAACACGAAGCCATGGCAAGATGAAGCAATACAATGTAGGGGCACCTTTTGAAAGAATTGCCATAGACATAGCAGGGCCATTTCCAGTTAGTAAATCAGGGAATCGCTATATCTTGGTAGCGATGGATTACTTCAGTAAATGGCCAGAAGTCTACCCAATCCCAAATCAAGAAGCTATAACTGTTGCCGATGTATTATTTCAACAATGGATTTGTCGCTATGGAGTTCCTAGAGAAATACATTCCGATCAAGGCAGAAACTTTGAGTCCGATCTTTTTAAGAACCTTTGTAATCTCCTGGGAATCCATAAAACAAGAACAACACCTCTTCATCCCCAGTCCGATGGTATGGTAGAGCGGTTTAACAGAACACTTGAAAACTACCTGAAAATTAAAGTAAATGACCAACAAAGTGACTGGGATAACTGTATACAGCCGTTTTTATTAGCATACCGCTCCGCAATTCACGAAACTACTGGCGAAACACCTGCTAAAGTCATTTTCGGAGCGGAAATATGCCTTCCAGTTGACTTGCTTACAGGACGACCTTCCACCAATGAAGAACCAGCAGAAGACTATGTAAGTCAACTAAGTAAACAGCTACAGAGGATACATGAAGAGGTGCGTACCAAGTTACAAAAGGAAGTGACCGTATGAAATCCCGCTATGGCGGCGTTCACCGAAACTACAGAAGTCATGGGAGGGACCATATAAAGTGGTGACACGGCTTAATGATCTGGTGTACCGTATATAGAAGAGTCCACAGGCAAAGATGAAAGTAGTACATCTAGAAAGGCTAAGCCGTTATCAAGACAGTGAAAATACTTGATCGAGACGATCAAAACTTGGAAAGGGGCAATGTTACAGACTTTCAAAAATGTGTTTAGGTTATAGAATTTTAGAGAGTTAGGATCATTTAATTGTTAATTTATTTAAATAATTTACCTTAATTTTTCCAAGTTCTTTCATCACTTTCGAAGGTTTCCGAAAACGCCCGAATTATCCATTAATAACTTTTATGCCATCATGTACTATGGAATTTTCACGATATTTCTCGAATATTCTAGATCATTCTTTACTCTTCCGCCATACTATAAAAGGGCGACGGGAAACCTGGAGTTAGTCAGTATAAATTCGACTTTTGTGTTGTTAACTTCGAGACATTGACAAGAGTAGATTTTGTCGTTGTTGTAACCATAGTTACGTTCCATTGTTAATAAAGGTATAAAAACGAAGACACGTGTTTTTATACGAGGTGTTACGGAACAATAAAAATAATCGAAATTTTAGATGGCTCCCAAATGTTTGCCATTTTGGATATATAAATAAAATTTTGGTACTGAATACGTGGTATGGGTAAGTTAATAAAAGCATATCAAAAACATATACAGAGTGTCTCAAAAAATAGTTAACTTAAATTTAAAGAATATATTTAAATTTCGATATTGACGTTAGTATTGTAATTGAAAAACACAAGTATTCATAAAAATTCTGCAAAGGTATTTATAGTTTTAAAAAACCAGAACCGCTATACAGGGTGGGCCAAAAGTTGTTTTTATGTTATATTGAAAAAATCTTGAAACTATAATACATTAAAACTACGTTATTATATGATTTGAAGATTTACAAAAAATTTTAAATATAAAGATTTAAAAACAAATTTATAATATATAATATTAAAAGAATTGTTATTTAGTTTTTTATGTAAAATTTTCATAACTATTTAGTAACGTTCTTTATTAATATTTTACCTCTGAATGCCGCTCAACGACATTGTAAAATACGTTCTTTGTTTTTTTGTTTTTTTTGTATCCTAGATCTTTGGCCGTATGTCCCCTCTTAGTCCGAAGGAGTGAGAGATTATAAAAAACGTTAAAATTTAAATACCATTGAGATGTGTAATATGTTACAGACTTAGTACATATTCGTTTAGTTTAAAGGGTTGTAAAAAGTTCAGCTTATTTAATAATTTTTGATTATATTTTTCCCTAATTTAAAAAATGCGAGGAAAAACTTTGTAAAGTCAGTCCAATCTTGATCACTTTGCTAGTCCTTTAAAGACAAAAAAAAGAGTTACCATGGTAATGTTTCGTTCCTCTTACCAATGTTACGTAAAATTGTTTAGCTGATTGTTATTAAACAGGTATAAAACGATGATTTAGACTTTTTTGTGTACAGGGTGTTACGAAATAATTGTTAACCAATTTAAAAAAAATATATGTGTTTTAAAACTAAATCGGTGGACAAACATTAGGGCCGTATGCATTTCTTGTTTATAGACGGCCATGACGCCGTCTATATTACCCCAGTGTCCTGTTGTTGTCGCTGTTCGTGTTGATTTTTGCATCATTTTCGAAAAAAATGTAACAAAAAAACGTAAAAGATGGAAAGTTAAAATTTTTAAGGAAAAATTGGCCACTTAATGGGGCAACTGTCCAAAAAGTTTCAAAACAATTGAATAACGTTACGTACAGGATTTCGCAAAAATGTGACTTTTCAACAAAACGAGGTGAGCGTAATCCATTATCTGTCGAGGGTTTTATTTTATCGAAACGAAATTTTGCGTAGAGTCAGAAATGGTCCCCGTCAGAACCCTTTTGCTTTTGGGTTTAATCGGATGAATAGAAAAAGAGTTACCTATGTTTTTGTAGTAAAAATTGACCGACTTTGAGCCTTAATAACTCGAAAACTGTTTTATTAATCGTCACGCTGTTGGTAAAATATAAAAGGGCCGCTTTAGGACTTAAAATGCCTAAATGGTCTTCTGTTTAAAATGTTTAATTTTCTGTGAGAAATGTTCAAATGAAAAAAAAATGACAAAAATTTAAGAATTTTCGCAGGTTTTAATTTTTTTCTTTAAATTGTGACTCTAAATTAAAAAGTTTAAATGGAATTAGATTCTTTACAAAATGTTCTATAAAATGAGATATCAATCATAATCGTACCTTTTATACAGCGTGTTTTATAAAGCTTCAAAATTTCCATTTTTTGGTAAAAAATTGGACATTTTTTACATTTTATTTAATTACAAAAAACCATTTAAGCTAAACTTCTAAAATAATTCTGGCATATTGTCCACCTCTTGCTCTACAAGATACCAAAATTTTAAGTCGCTGGGTTGAACGCTTTTAATGATACGAATTTTTAAAATTTAGTAAAAAAGTGACCACTTTGATCTAAAATTGTCGCTTTATTTATTAAAATTATCAAATAACCTTTGCGTCATCCCTTAGATCGTTTAATTATCTTTAAAAACCTTTTTACGTTTTTTCTACAACACGTAGAAATAGGTAAAAAACACATTTCAAAAAAATACACATTTTTGCCCAAAAATCGCGATTTTTTCGTCTATCAAATGCGGCTAGAGAGCTTTGAATATTTGCCAAAATCGAGCTCCTGTCTACACAAGAAGGTCTGTAATACGGGGTTGGTTAAAATAGCTATTTACGTTACTAGACCGGAAAATGGTATTTTACGGGCCGACGAAAAACATTTACAGGGTGTTATATAATATATAGTAAATTAAACAAAAAAATGTTTAAAAATTATTTTTGACCTTAATATTGTAATCTAAAAAATACTTATACAGATAAATTACAATTATACAAACTTATTAAAAATATATATTTTTTTTTATACAGGATGATTCAAAAAGGTATTATTATAAAAATATTAAAAATATATAATTGGTTATAACTCTTTAAATTTTAAAACTACAAATTTAAAAATTTTATGAGTTATGTAGAATCTTAAGTATTTTGATGTTATAATAAAAAAATATACAGGGTATATAGAAAAACATCAAAATTATTTTTTTATTTTAAATTTTGAATAATTCCTACAATTTTATTTATGAATAAATATGGATGAAATTTTGGTATATGATAAATATAATAAAGAAAATTATTAATATGTATAAAAATGATACAGAGTGTTTCAAAAATTAAAATATTTTTTTTTTACTTAAAATTGTAAAAATTCCCACAATTTTATTTATGAATATTTCACAATAAAATATTGGTAAAAGATGTATATGATAGGTTAAAATATTATAACATATACAAAAATAGTACAGGGTGTCTCAAAAATCAAAATTAATTTTTTTATTTTAAAATTTAAAAATTTCCTACAATTTTATTTATGCATATACGTCGATAAAATTTTGATATGTGATATATATAATGGGGAAGAATATAATTATATATAAAAAAATAATACAGGGTGTTACAAAAAGTTAAAATTAATTTTTTAAGTAAAATTTTTAAAAAATTCCCACAATTTTATTTATAAATATTTCACAATAAAATTTTAATAAAAGATGTATATGATAGGTTAAAATATTATAATATATACAAAAATGGTACAGGGTGTCTCCAAAAATTAAAATTAATTTTTTTATTTTAAAATTTAAAAATTTCCGCCCATTTTATTTATGCACATACGTCAATAAAATTTTGATATGTGATATATACAATGGGGAAGAATATAATTATACATAAAAAAATAATACAGGGTGTCTCCAAAAATTAAAATTATTTTTTATTTTAAAATTTAAAAATTTCCTACAATTTTATTTATAAAGATATAAAGATAAAATTTTAATATGTGATATATATAATGGGGAAGAATATAATTATACATAAAAAATGATACAGGGTGTCACAAAAATTAAAATTATTTTTTTTATTTTAAAATTTAAAAATTTCCTACAATTTTATTTATGAAGATATAAAGATAAAATTTTATTTGGCGATATATATAATACCGTAGAATATTATTATACATAGTAAAATCATACAAAGTGTCTCATAAAATTAAAATGATTTTTTTGTTTTAAAATTTAAAATTTTTTAAAACATTATTTATATTATTTTTGACAATTTTTTTATTTGAAATCAATAAACTTGATAAATTTTACCCAAAAACATCAAAAAACTGCAAAAGAATCAATAAATAAACTTTTTTAATTTTTCTATTTTTTTGAAGGAAAAAATCCCTAAAAATCGACTTTTTATTAATATCTCGATAACTATAAAGTTTAGAAAAAAAGTTATATAACTTTTAGAATAGAGAATTTGTAATTACATCTTTTCTGTTTTATAAAATTTTTTCCATCTCTTTTAGTTTTTGAGATATTTATGATTTTAATTTTTTAAAATATTTTTTTTCAGAAACTATTATAGATACAAAAAATTGTATAAAACAAAAATATAGAAAATTAAATTGTCCATCTAAATTATTATTTCCCAAAATTGCATAGTCTAAATAATAACAAAGATATAAAATAAAATGTGATTTTCAATAGAATTTTGACCAAAAAATGTTAAAAAATTAAATTTTTTTATTTATAATATTTTTGACAATTTTTTTATTGGAAATCAATAAACTTAATAAATTTTACCCAAAAACATCAGAAAACTGCAAAAGAATCAATAAATAAACTTTTTAATTTTTCTATTTTTCTATCCTAAAAATCGATTTTTTATTAATATCTCGATAACCATTAAGTTTAGAGAAAAAAGTTGTATAACTTTTAGAATAGAGAATTTTTAACTAAATCTTTTCTGTTTTATACAATGTTTTCCATCTCTTTTAGTTTTTGAGATATTTATGATTTTAATTTTTTTTTAATATTTTTTTCTCAGAAACTATATTAGATACAAAAAAATTGTATAAAACAAAAATATAGACAATAAAATTTTCCATTTAAATTATTATTTATTAAAATTGCATATCTTCCACAATAACCAAGATATAAAATAAAATATGATTTTTAATGAAATTTTGACCAAAAATGATAAAAAAATTTAAAAATTTTTATTTATAATATCTTTGTCAATTTTTTTATTGGAAATCAATAAACTTAATCAATTTTACCCAAAAACATAAAAAAACTGCAAAAAATGGATAATTTATTTCTTCTTATTTTTCAATGTTTTCCAAGGAAATAGCATGCAAAAATCCCAAAAATTCGGGTTTTTATTAATATCTCGATAACTATTAAGTTGAAAAAAAAGTTATACAACTTTTAAGGTAGAGCATTTAAAGTTACATCTTTTTTGTTTTATAAATTTTTTACCATCTCTTTTAGTTTTTGAGATGTTTACGATTTTGATTTTTTTAAATATTTTTTCTCTCAAAAATTGCAAAAGATATAAAAAATTGTATAAAACAAAAAATATTGGTAATCAAAATATCCATCTAAAAAGTTATTAAATGAAATTGCATACCTCGAATAATAACGAAGATATAAAAGAAAATGTGATTTTCAACAAAATTTTAACAAAAAATTATAAAAAAAATTAAAATTTCTTATTTATCTTATTTTGAACAATTTTTTTGGAAATCAATAAACTTAATTACTTTTACCTAAAAATAACAAAAAACTTAAAAAACTGGATAATTTTTTTAAATTTTTCAATGTTTTCCAGGGAATAAGCATGCAAAAATCCCAAAATTTGGTTTTTTATTAATATCTCGATAACTATTAAGTTGGAAAAAAGTTATAAAACTTTTAAGGTAAAGCGTTTAAAGTTACATCTTTTTTGTTTTATAAATTTTTTACCATCTCTTTTAGTTTTTGAGATATTTAAAATTTTGATTTTTTTAATATATTTTTTTCTCAAAAACTACAAAAGATACAAAAATTGTATAAGACAAAAATATAGACAATCAAAATATTCATTTAAAATGTTATTTAGTAAAATTACATATCTTAAATACTAACGAGGGTATAAAAGAAATTGTGATTTTTTATAAAATTTTAACAAAAAATGATAAAAAATTTAGGATTTTTTAACTATATTTTTGACAATTTTTTCATCGGAAATTTATAAACTTAATTACTTTTACGTAAAAATAACAAAAAACTTAAAAAAATATATAGTATTTAAGATAGAGTGTACCTGATAGAGTGTACTGTTTATAGAAATTGTGCATAGGTATCTATAGTTTATAAAAAAATAAAGAAGCGTTATACAGGGTGGGTCAAAAAGAAGTTATATTGAAAAAACCTTAAAACTAAAATTGATTTAACTACTTTATTATACCATCTAAAGATTAATGAAATTGAATAAAAATAAAGATTTGAAAACCAATTAATAACATTTGAAATAATTAAAAATAAAAATACTAGTATAAGATTTGCTTAGTTCTGGTTTGTTATCTGTAATAGTTTATTATGTATAAATCAAAACTGTATAACCTATTTCAGCTAAGTCGGTGTTGGGCCGTCTATATCCCCTCTTAGTCCGAAGGAGTGAGAGATTATAAATATCGTAAGAAAATCAATAGTATTTAATTGTGTAATAGGTAACAGACTTAGTATATTCTTGCTTAGTTTAAAAAGTTGTAAAAATGTGTTTGTTTATTTCCGCTTATTTAAATAGGCGCAAGCAAAAGCTTTGTATAGTCAGTTTACATTTTGATCACTTTGCTATATTCGCTTAAACAGCAAAGTGATCACTGAAGTAAAAACAAAGAAATACTATGGTAACGTTTCGTTTCCGTTACCATAGTTACGTACCATTATTAAGCTGATTGTGAATAAAAAGGTGTAAAACAACGAATTATCTTTTTTTTGTACGGGGTGTTTCCGAATAGTATGTAAATTTAGTACAAATTTTTATTATGTTTTTATAAGTAAATCGGTGGACAAACATCAGGGCCGTCTATATATTTCTTGTTAATTCATATGGCCTTTCTTTGTACTAAATGAACCTACTCATGGAAATGCATGTCTCGACAACATATTGAGTAACACGCCATCCTTGGAGGCTTACGCCTTGGAGGTGGATTTATCTGACCACGAAGCAGTTGTGGCAGCTTTTACAGTAACCGAGGCCCCAAAGACCTATGTACAACTCAAGAGTAGACCCGTAACAAAGCAAGGTTTATTTCACTTAAATCATTTGATCGGAAACATCTGCTGGGATTTTGTTGATAACCATAGCATTTCTGTAAATGAAAAGTTTAACATGTTTGTAAATTTTATAAAAAATTGTGCTGATTTAGCCTTCCCGGAAAAAATAATTAAAACACGAAAGAACAGGGCAAATGTAAACTGGTTTAATAATGACCTCAGGGAAAAACGTGAAACATTATCCTTTCTAAATCAACTAGCTTAAAAAAGAAGCTCTCGTCAAATTACTGAAATAAAAACATATATCGTAAAAATACAAATCGGAACTTAGACGAGCAAAAAGACATGCAAATGATAAGTTTTTAAAATACCATAATTATAGTGCCAAGGCGATATGGGCTTTGATTAAAAAAACTCTAACTTTTGCGCTAGTCCCACTAATGAGGATAATAGTGAGATCTCACCTAATCAGTTTAATACTTTCTTTACGGGTGTAGCAGCTGAGACGGTGGAGGGTCTTCCAGCATCACAGTTATCTGCGGAGGAGTATCTTCAATCCTTACCAATTCACACTCAATACGATACAAAATTTGAACTTACAGATATCTCAATAATTGAACTCAATGATATTATGTTCAGTTTAAAAAATAAAAATAGCAAAGATCATTATGGTTTAAACTCTAAAATAATAAAAAGCATTGCTCACAAAATAGTCTGTGTTAAAGAGGGTATCTACCCCGATATCTTAAAAATTTCAGGGTGTTACCAATTTATAAAAAGGGACCAAAAGCTAACCTATCAAATTACAGACCAATTTCAATAGTTCCAATCTTCTCAAAAATTTTTGAAAAAGCGATTAAAACCAGATTATCCAATTAACTTGAAAATTCAAATCTCTTGAATTACAGACAGTTTGGTTTCAGAAATTCATGCTCAACAACATTGGCCATAAACAAACTTACTGAAATTATAAATCGGGCGTTCAATGGTGGGGCTATTGCGGGAGCAATGTTTTGTGACCTAAGCAAGGCCTTCGATTGTGTCTCTGTGAATCTTCTCCTGACTAAACTGAAATATTATAATCTACACAACCGGACCATTCAACTAATTGGTTCATATTTATCAAATCGTAAACAATACGTAGACTTGAATGGTAAAAACTCCACAGTTGAAAGCATCATGCATGGAGTCCCCCAGGGTTCAGTGCTGGGACCGCTCCTATTTCTCATCTACATCAACGATGTGGAGAGGGGCGATCCCAATGCTGAATTCATACTTTTGCGGATGATACAACGGTAGTTTTGCAAGACAATGATCTTGACCAATTGAGAGAGAGGGTGGCAGATACACAGTTGAGGGTTACTGACTGGTTCACAGCAAATAAGCTGAGCCTAAATGAGGCAAAAACTGAGCATATGTATTTTACATTAAGGCGTGCTGGGCAGATAAACTCGCTCGAGTCGGTTCGTTTCCTAGGAATCCACATTGATCCCAAATTAAGTTGGAACTCACACATTGACTATCTATCAAAAAACTGGCTTCATGTGTGTATGCACTTCGAAACTTATCACTTTCAGTTTCCTTAAATGTTGCCTTAACAGCTTACTACGCATGCTTCGAGTCAAGGGTTAGATACGCATTGCTTGCTTGGGGTCATGCTCCAAATGGCAAGCGTATTTTTGGACTACAACGAAAGGCTATACGTGTCATAAAGGGAGTAGACTACAGAGCCGACTGCAAGCCTCTGTTTGTTGAATTAAACATACTAACTTTTCCTAGCTTATACATTTTGCATTGTTTACTTTACATGAAAGACAACAACACAACCTACATGACACACGAAGACAAGCATTTCCATCTAACAAGAAATAGAAAGAACATATACCCAGAATATCATCGAATAAATAAAATTAGGACAGGTATATCCTACTATGGTCCTAAATTTTATAATGTTTTACCACAATCTATAACTCAGTTACCTTCCAAAAAATTCAAAATGGTGCTAAAAAAATATTTAGTGACAAAATGTTTCTATTCCCTAGAGGAATACTACAAGAATAATTTCAGTGACATGATTGCCTAACAATTTGGTTTACTGCTTCATGTATGGTCTCTTCTGTTCTTAGATCTGTTTTTGTCAATGCGAGTAAATTTGTTATCAATGTTCTTAGATGTATAATCTTTTAAATTGTACTATAATTTGTAATGTATATAGATATTTTTTTTTAATGTATTATAAAATATTATATAATAGCATTTTACATTGTCATCTACCTCTTGACGTATGTAAGCCTTTTTGGTGTTTTAGCATTAATAAACTTTTTGTCTTTTGTCTAAATAAATGATCTATGGTCGCAATAATTAAAATTACCAGTATGTTGCGCTATGTCATTAGAAACGTAAAATTTAAATATAAAATAAAATATCCTAATAAAATTTTTCAAAAATTTTATTAGTTATGTGTACCTATTTAAAATTTTAATGACCAAATGTATAGCATTTATTAACAAAATAAAATACAGTGATAATATTAAAAGAAGTTTCCACTTTGTCTTTTGAATGGGACATTTTTTTTTCAAATATAAATGGGAATCATGTAGAACCTCGTTTTAAAGGACCTTTAATTCTCTACTCAACGCCGCTTTGTTTTTGAAAATCGGCCCATGCGTTCGACACTTACAACCGTTGAAATTTGGCTTAAATACCGTAAAAACAGTGCGGTTTTAATGGAATTGGCTTGTAAGTCTATAACGGCCCCGCCGATTTTTAAAAACAAAGTGGCGTTGAGTAAAAATTCAAGGACCTTTAAAACGAGGTACTACATGACCACCATTTCTATTTGCAACCAGAAAACTTGCCATTGCCCCCTTGATACTAGACCACGTGACCAAAGTTATTTTAATGCCAAAAAGTAGCTTAAGTGACACCATTTTACATTAATTAATTAATAAATTATGGGACCTTAAAAATGAGCTTTTAAAATATTTGTACTGAATTTTAAAACGCCCCGTATTCTTTTAATAACAATATTGCACTGCACATTTAACTGCCCACCCTCTAAATTTCTCTGCCGAATATCGCCCAAATTAAAAAAAAGCTGGCGCAGCCACTGGCTGGAACAAAAATAAACAAGGCGTGCATACTGCTTGTACTTCAATACAAGAAAGGTTATGTTAAAAATTATTGTCAGTAATGTTTGAAGAAGGTTTGCAAAGTTTTCAAACAGATTCCAACATCTTAAAGCTACTGCTGGAACAACAAACAATAAAATTGTATAATGTTACAAACATGGCACTTCTGGAACGACAAATTAGACGTGTGCAGAATCCGAACGGTTGCAAACATTTCTGACAGCCTGCTAGAACTAACCTGGTATACAACTTGTTGAACGACAACGCCCCCGATGTGCTATTATCGTTTTGACAGTCGAAACTTCTTGAGTTTTACAACCTGTCGTGCAGTCAGTTTGGCCGGCAACATTCCATGCGATCCAACAGTGTCTTACAACTTGTTTAACGACAACGCCAGCTACTGTGCGATTATCGTTTTGACGGTCGAAACCCATATAACATTTTTTGCCGGCGTTGTACATTTAATTTACTGGCATTGCCAACACTCTTTAATGGCAAGGCATTGGCAAAAAGGTATCAAAAAGACGCGAAAGTGGGCAATTGGCCGTTATTACGCCACGTGTTGCAGATAATGTGATGGCATCCGTCATTAATAAGTTATTGGCAAAAATGCGTTTAAGATGATGGCATCCATCATTAATAAGTTATTGGCAAAAAGATAACAAAAAGACACGAAAGTGGGCAAATGCAGATAGTCCCAAGCAGCAAGCTGACGTCTTATTGACGAAAATTGTCGCATATACTTTTTTTTAAAAGCTAAAATGATGCGATATTTTATTTGAAAATGAAAATAGGAAAAAACTTCTTACTGCATGCAATTTCCTTGCAATGCAAAGTACCATCTCTCGGAACACTGTCCAACTTGGAGATGCAGATTTTTCACTAGCCGAAGATATTGTTACAGACTTTCAAAAATGTGTTTAGGTTATAGAATTTTAGAGAGTTAGGATCATTTAATTTAGTTTGTTAATTTATTTAAATAATTTACCTTAATTTTCCCAAGTTCTTTCATCACTTTCGAAGGTTTCTGAAAACGCCCGAATTATCCATTAAGAACTTTTATGCCATCCTGTACTATGGAATTTTCACGATATTTCTCGAATATTCTAGATCATTCTTTACTTTTCCATCATACTATAAAAGGGCGACGGGAAACCTCGGATCAGTCAGTATAAATTCGACTTTTGTGTTGTAAACTTCGAGACATTGACAAGAGTAGATTTTGTCGTTGTTGTAACCATAGTTACGTTCCATTGTTAATAAAGGTATAAAAACGAAGACACGTGTTTTTATACGAGGTGATTTGGAACAATATTTCTTTCAAAGCTAAGTGAGCTGTGAGATCACCTACCGCAGACCGCTCTCGAATTATTTTTGTCTAATAGGTACGGTTTAGACGATAAAAAGCGAAGATATTGCAGAAACGTAGTAGTTTATTGTCCATTACGCCATCTATCGGTATGTCAAAAAACTATTAAATATATATATAATATTTTTTAATTTACTTTTGTTTACTTTATTTCTTGGGATTGAGGTTTTTTTATTAATAAAACAATAATTTACATTTTCTGACGTTTCGCCTTACATGGAAGGCTTTTTCAAAGATCTATTTATTTACTTTAACGATAGTCTTTTGGCATGTTCCTACAAAATAATGAGTTAAAAACAATAAAAAAATTTATTAGTTTAATGTTTTTGAAATATAATTTTAATTGTCTTGCCTTTGTGTCATTTTTATTATATAAACATAAGAATTTTAAATGTAAAAAAAAATAATCCATTTAATATTTTGTAAATAATTATTATTGTTTTTAACTCGTTATTATTTTGTAGAAACATGCCAAAAGACTATCGTTAAAGTAAATAAATAGATCTTTGAAAAAGCCTTCCATGTAAGGCGAAACGTCAGAAAATGTAAATTATTGTTTTATTAATAAAAAACCTCAATCCCAAGAAACAAAGTAAACAAAAGTAAATTATAAGAAATGGTTTAAAAAAAATTGAAGCATAATATTTTTATTAACACGTCTTTAAAACTTTTAATAAAGTTTTAAACAAAATGTTTACAGCTCCTAACAGTCTACTTGAATATCTTGTATCTTGCCTTCGACTAGCCATCACCAATTAATGTTGTATGATTAACACACTTATTAGGTAATGAATACATTTAATTAGGTATGTCTATTAAAAACTCTTTTCTTTAAAAAAGAAACTAAAAAGCTAAAAAACCACGTAGAAAACAAATGCACAAAGCGGTCACCTTCGGTCGAAATTAACGTAGCTAATTTTACCATCATTTTATTTTTATTCGCTCCAAAATACATAATAAACATTTTGTTTGACCTAATTTTTATTTGCATGATTTTTAACAATAAAATGTTATGAGATTACTGATTTACTTATTATTACTTACTGATATTAGGTATGAAAAGGCCATTTCCTTTAAATTATGTAAAAAAAAAAACATAAAATAATGTTGTTTAGCTGCCATTATAAATAAAACAGATCAAAAAATTGCTTTAATGTTAGTTAAATACCAATGTTATTAATATGGTTTAAAAAGTATGAATATGCGTTGAAGGTTTGCCTTCAAAAATCCAATATTTATTTGCCTGCAACAAAAACGCGTGCTTTATTTAATCAGGATTGGTATGCCGCCATTTTTGTATGCTTGCCGGCAATTCGCCTGCATGTAAAATTTATTGGCAATTAAGTGTTTATTTAGGGTTGACTTTTTAATGGGTATAAGATGTTGGCATAATATTGCCACCAATTGCCAATGCTTTACCATCAATGCCAATATGAAAAATTTACATTGCCGGCAAATAGTGTTTGCTGGGAACTACTTGAGTTGTACAACCAGTTTGGCCGGCTAACATTCCAAGCGATCCAAAGTGTAGTACAACTTGTTAAACGACAAGGCCACCTATTTTGCGATTATCGTTTTGACGTTCGAAATTAATTGAGTTGTACAAACTGTCGTACAACCAATTTGGCTGGCTAACATTACATGCGATCCAACTGTATCGTACAACTTGTTTAACGATAACGCCACCGATTATCATTTTGACGGTCAAAACCACTTCAGTTGTGCAACCTGTCATACAAACAGCTTGACCAGCCAAAATTTCATGCGATCCAACCGTGTCGTAAACTTATTGAACTGAAGCGGCACGGCACTGCTTTTAAAATCTAACACCTCAAGTAAATATTCCGGCTGTGCCTGCTACAAGGTAATTAATTTTAGGGTTCGGGAGAACCTTTTTTTTGCCATATGATTTATTACTTTAAACACTTTAAAGAATTATGATAGAATTTATTTTCTTAGTTAATTTAAAGCAAATCTGTTTCTGATAATAAAAGAAAAACACTCAGATAAATTTTAAGGGAGTACAATTTATTTTAAAACACTGTGTAAGATGTCTTTTGATTGCAGGACTACGGGAGCCACCCGAGCAATCACTAATGCTAAGTTGTTCTTTATAAAACTTTCAATATTTGTCTGACAGGTGTCAATATTTAATTTACTTTTGTTTCCACTTTACTACTCCTTTAGACCTAATTCCACGACCTTTAACCTATTTCCGACACTTTTACAGTACTGACTTTTAGCGTTTCAGCCGTTTGAATTTTCACTACACCGATCATTTATCGCTACCGACTGGACAGATCTTTTCTGAGTTTCACAGTTTCCAGATGTATATCGCGTAACGTCAACGTATCGAATTTCCTGACTGAAACCAACTTTCTTGGTTTTTACTGTTTTCTTTAAAGAGTACTGAGCAAAGTTCTTAGATGATATACCATCTAGACGATTTACTGAACATTTCCCAAACTGAGATTTTTCTGAGGTCTTTGGTTGTACTATATCGAACTTTCACTGAACTTTTCCCGAACTGACATTTTTTCCGAGGCTTCACCGTTTTTCGAGCATATCAATGCGTAGCGGTCTGAATTGTACTTCCCTTTACGGAATTATCGTGCTCTTTTTTATACTATCAAACACAATAAACCCCAAATGCTTACCGAACACTCAAATTTATTACATTAATTGGTCAAAAACACTTAAAATTTTATTAGTTATTCTAGTTTCTTTTTCCAAAATTTATGAGACATTCTGTCAAATATGTTATATGTTTTAATTCGAATTTATTACTCTTATACGGCTAGTATTGGTCGACACCTGCAGTAAAATTTGTAAACAAGCTGTCAAATAATTTAGGTTTTAATTATATAGTGTAAGAATATTTTATAGGTAATAAATGTTCTTTATTAAGAAGTGGTGAGCTTTCCTCCTTAATAGTAGGTTAGGTTGGGTGCTTAGTCGTTTCGGCGCGACTCTTGGATCGTTCGGTCAAAAATATGTGGAAAAAGTAGTTTAAAAGTGATCTGTGAGCTTAGAAAATTAACTTTGGATTTTTACCCTTTTAGTGACTTGGAATAAATTAAAATTGTTTTTGTTTCTTTTAACAGTAAGTTTTTAGGAATTCTTATTTTTAATCTTAAATTTAAATTAATTTTATTTATATCTTTACTTTATATTATTTTCAATTATAAAATGATATTTTATAATTTTATTTAATGTAGTGAAATTTTAATTTCCTGAGCCACTACAATTTTCCTTTATTTATTAAATAAAAATCAGTTTGCCTTTGCTTGATCATATTAAAAATTAAATTATTATTATTTTTTTTTGCACAAAAATAAAGTCAGTCTACCTTGCCCAGTTCATTACAGAACGACAAAGCTACAGATTGTTGCCATTATCGTTTTGACGGTCGAAACTACTTGAGTTGTACAACCAGCTTGGCCTGCCAATATTCGATCCTACTTGTTGATTGACAACGCCACATAATATGCGATTATTGTTTCGACGGTCGAAACTACTTGAGTGTAACATGTCGTACAATAAGATTGGCAAGTCAAAATTTATGCTATCCAACCGTGTCGTACAACTTGTTGAGCGTCAAAGCCACAGACTGTTGCTATTATCGTTTCCACGATCGAAACTACGTAAGTTGTACAACGTGGCGTACAACAAGTTTGGCCGACAAAAATTCTATTCGATTGTCGAACACCGTTGCGACCGATCGAAACTACTTGGGTTGTACAACCAGCTTGGCCTGCCAAAGTTCCATGCGATCCTACTTGTTGAACGACGACGCCACCTAATATGCGATTATTGTTTTGACGGTCGAAACTACTCGAGTTGTGCAACATGTCGTACAACCAGATTGGCAGGTCAAAATTCTATGCAATCAAATCGTGTCGTACAACTTATTGAGGGTCAAAGTCACAGATTGTTGCTATTATCGTTTCGACGATCTGTACTATTTAAGTTGTACAACGTGTCGTACAACCAGTTTGGACGATCAAAATTCCATTCGATTGCCGAACACCGTTGCGACGGTTGAAACTACTTGAGTTGTACAACCAATTGTGGTATATTCCACTATCCGTGTGATAAGTAAAACTATTTTGAGTCAATATTTTAAACTTTTATTTTCTCTTGGGAGCATGCTTAATATAACAGATATTTAAAATCTAAAGCATTAAAAGGTACCTAAAAATCTAGTTTAATTTTGATAATTTTATTACAAATAAATATAAACATAATATGTTTGACCAGTGATTGAAACATACCTACGAGTAGGGAAACAATTTTTACAACATATTTATAAATTAGGTACAACAAAATAAATAAATACAAAGTTTTTTAATGGTAAGAAATGCAATAGTTTTTTATACAAAGTGTTAAAAAGCTGTTTATCTTTTGTTTTAAATAAAAACATGTATTTTATACATTTTGTCTTATTGGAAATTCAATGTATTTTCTAAAATAACTAATAATATAACATGGTTTTATTAGAGCACGTTTAATAATTCTGGTCTGGTATCCAAATATTACCATTTTGTAGAGAAAAAACCTTTAATTTTTATAGTATCCATCCTTTGAAAATGTAAACAATATAAATGTAATTTATATTATTTAGTTCCACTAAATAAAAGTACCTCAAGTACTTTAAAAACTGGTAATATTGTATAAGTACCTTTTTTATATACATTTGAAGCACAACAAAAAACTTTATGTTCCTTTAACACTTTGTATATCCTCACTCACAAAATAAGGGCTACGGAAAACGGAAATCCCTCTATGTAAATGGTTTAAAAAAGATATAAAAATATAAGCCTTTATTAAATAGTATTATTTCCTTAATGCCAAATTGTTAAAAATAAGTGCTAAATATACCCTTGGTTTCATACCTTGTACCTTGTTACAAAAAGAACATATTTGCACCATTAGGTATTTTTATTACCTAAAATAAAGCAAATCCACCGGAGATACAGGTATGATCAACCTATTAGAATATATATCATTGAAAATAAAATGATTCTCGGTAAGCACCTTTTTAGCACCAGAACCATTATCTATTTCTATCTTTTAACAATTTGGCTTTAAGATACCGATTCAGACTAGCCCATGTAAAGCACTCTATGAAGCATTTATAGTATAGAACCTAAAAGATAATGCCTAACGATTGAAAAAATCTATTTCCATATATTAATATTTTTCTTCTTAACACCTAAAGTACCCTTATAAACTAAAAAATATCTATAGTTATATATCTTTTTTAATAGTTTTCTACCTATAGCTGTCCGAACTTATATGGAGGTGAATTAAGAATCAGAATAGTTATGGGAAAACGTCAAAATGTTAGTCTTTATGTCAATAAGTTTTATTATTAATAGCCTGTCTTTAATTTAACACAACAATTGTCAAAGATGGGATTTACAATACTTTTAATAAAACTTGGTTACTTAAAGCTTATTTTTAAGTAAAACGCTAAAAGAGGGGTTAAAATGGGATGCCTGAAATTTGACAATTTTGACACTTGTGATACTCAGCGACAAAGCGGCTGAGACCACCTGAATGATCCCATTGATCCTCGAGATTTATTTACTTATCAACCTTAAACAAAATGGAAAGAATTTATAACCAGTACGTTAATGCTTTTGGTTTTACCTATCTACATTTTTTAGAGTCTTGAGAGACTTACTCTTTGTTTATATTGTAAATCTGTACAAAAAAATAATTTAAAACCCATTTCTCTTGTAAAAACGATTTTAACTAACATTTTAAGTGTTCCTATAACTAAACAAAGAATTTCACTTTTTATAATTGTAACTATTATCAATTAATTCACAGTATCTTTTCTGTAACCTTAGAATTGTCTAATTTGTATAAAAATAATAATTGTGGCGACTACATTTTTCTAATATAACACATCTAATATTTTTTTTATATTTCTTTCTAAAAACTACAAAGCTTCTGAAAAACTATCTCATGATCTGTTTAGATTAATTTGTACAAAATGCTTTGTGCATATAAAATTGTCGTTCTGTCCAATTCTTATTGAAACCCGTCAATTCAGTCAGTTAAGAAATATGTTAGACATATTTATTTAAAAACTGCGGCCTTAGTTATTTTTGGTTAAAGGTATGAGCTGGCAAGTATGTTTGATCTAAACTGCTTTCGAAAATTTATGTTAGAAGAATCGAGATATTCTCCCTATCAAAAAACCCAGAACATTTGTTAAAAAGAAAAAATGTGTAAAAATATCGAAACAAAGCATTTTTACTTTAATGCTTATACCATTCTTTTGAGAAAACTTGCAAAAACCGAAAAAATTCGTAATTAAATTTTCCATAATATGTCTTCGGAAGTTTTAACCAGATGAGAAACTTTTTATTTATTAACTTTACAAAAAAATGTGCCTCTTCATAAAAAGTCCTGCTTGATGAGAACTTACTTACATTTCCACAAAAATAATTGTAAGTTAGATGTACAGGGTGGTTTAAAAATACTTTACCAAATTAATATACAGGGCATTTGCTAACTAAGGCACGAAACTTTAAAGGGTGATTTGTTATGTCAATTTATGAAGAAAAGTTTCTATAAACATATGTCCGGAGTTGCTTCGTTTCTGAGATACAAGACCGTTAATTATTTTCTTAAGGGTATTTTTTTAATATCTTAAATACGAAGCCAGATACAAAAAATATGTACAGGGTATCGCCTTTTCGTTGACCTTGCAGGATATAGTGAAAATTAAAAGAGATAAAACAAATCTGATTGCGCAATCTCGATTTCAATTTTTGACACAAATTCAATGATGAAAGTAACTCATGGCTAACTTGTTTTGTTGTTGATATTAGAGATAGAAAAAAATCCTAAATAGAAAAGTTTTATGGATTTTTACGCAGAGTTCAGTGGCGGACCTATATTTTTTCCATTGACTTTTAATTTAAAGTTATAACACAAAGTTGGGTTATTTTAAATGAAACACCCTGTATATTTTGTCATCAGTTAGTCAGTCAGTGCTGGAGAAAATTATTTTAAATGTGGTAAATTCTTAAAGGTCTTTAATATGTTTTATAATTGGTGATAAATTATACAAGGTGTTTTATTTAAAAAATGCCATTTTATTACCGAGTTCCCAATGATGGCTATATTTCCGAACCTAGAAAATATTAAATATATCAAATGTGGTATTTTTACTGCTTTTAAGGCTACCTTTTATTAATAATAAAATATATAGGATGTTCCATTAAAAAAAAATAACTTTGTCTTATAACTTTAAATTAAAAGTCAATGGAAAAAATATAGATACGCCACTGAATTCTTCGTAAAAATTCCTAAAACTATTTACGATTGTTTTGTATCTCTAATATCAAGCGAGTGTGCCTGACCAAATTGACAAAATTTGAAAAACACCCTGTATCTCCATAACGAATCAAGTTAGCCATGATTTACTTCACCATTCAAAAATTAAAATTGAAATTGCGCATTCAGATTTGTTTTATATCTTTTAGTTTTCGCTATACCCTGCAAGGTCAACGAAAAGGCGCCATCCTGTACTACACTAAAAAGTTTTATTTTTAGTTGCTTTATAGAAAAAAATATAAAAACTGCGTAAAAAGCCGGTGGCGTACATGTTTCTCTCAATGATATTGGCTGTTGTGTATCTTGACATAAGAAATCACCCTTTAAAGTTTGGTACCGTAGTTAGGAAATAACCTTTATTTTAATTTGGAAACAAGGTATTTTTAAGCCACCCTGTAAATTTAACCTTTAAATATTTTTGTGGAAATGTATTTTCTTATCAAGAAGAATTTTTATGGAGACAGTTTTTTGCAAAGTTAATAATTGAAAAGTTTCCTATTTGCTAAAAATTTTCAAACACACGCTGTATAGGATACCCATTTTTTCCGAGAGGGAGCATTCGCAATTTTAGTCATATACAGTTTTCCGAAGGTTTTAAGCAATACCATACCTGCCACAAAGTGTCTGGGTTAGCAATGAAATGGACTTTATGATAATTACCCTTTTAAAACCTATTTAGGGAGTTCCTTTTGACGGGTCTACCACGAATATTCATACCTCCATATATGGAAGCGGCGTTTTAACCCAACGTGTCAATTTTAACATGTTTCGGGTGTCGGACTGGGTGAAGGCGTCACTTTTTTGTCGGACAAGAAAGATTACCACAATACGTTACATGCAATTAAACATTATGCCAAAAACGGTAAGGGTTACAGTCACGAAACCCGCCCAGTTTGATACCCGAAACATGACAATTTTGAGCCTTATTAAACTAATAAAGTTAGATATTATATATATAGTATTTTTTAACGGTCTTTTAGATATTGTTTTAGTGGTAATATAATATACAGGATCCATCATTTAAAAAATCTATACTTGATGTGTCACAAGGCCCCCTTTCCATTTAGTTTTTTTCTAAACTGGCGCCTAACTCTTATGGTAGGTTTACATCTGACATTTATTGCATGATATGTATGTCAGAACGAAATTCTGGCTAATGTAAACAATAAAAATTTCTATCGGACATTAATTTTTGACCACAACCACTCGACGATGGCTGAATACATTACGTGTGAAAGCCAAAAACCAAAAATAGAATAGAATAAAATACATTTTTGACCGTTTACATTAGCCAGAATTTGTCTAACATAAACTATTATGCAATAAATGTCAGATGTAAACCTACCATTAGTTTGACATTTATATCTGTCATTGGTTACCTAAAATTTGGTTTATCTCGTCCTACTCCTCAAATTTTCATGAAAAAATATCAAACAATTCAAAGGTTAGGATCTTGGGGGAGGGGTCTTGACAAGCACTGTATGGTGGTATAATTTTTCGTGGTAGACTCGTCAAAAGGAACCCTCTTAATAAGTTTTAAAAGGGTTATTATCATGAAGTCCATTTCATTTTAGGCCCAGGCACTAAAATCATAGCTACATTCAACAACTCTTGTTTTTTGGTAAATAAGAGTTTAGTTTAAATGTTATTATTTTTTGTCTACAGTTCTCTTTTTGAATATCTGAAAAAATCAATTAGCAAAAACTTGTCGCCACGTCAAATTTGTAACATTATTTTGTCACAATACTGTAACACTTACTCTATGGCAATCATATTTTCAGTACTCCTAATAATATCTACTGGAACAATATAAACAACTACAGAACAAATTAAACAAACGAAAAGGAACTACCTTACTACAGTTTTGTGACAAACAATTATGATTATTTAATATATTTTTGGTCTTTTAACTCAAAACATACAGGGTGTGTAAACTTTGCAAGTATTAATAATAACAGCTTAAGTAAGCTAGTACAAAAAAAACTAATTTTTATTATGTATAATCATACATCTATTTTTTTATTTTACCTAAAATTATGCAAAAAATTCTTAATAATTTTTTTCCTATGGTATGATACAAAGATTATGACCGCCACACATAGCGTTGCACACCCCGTATCTTTGTCATTTTTTTAAAACCCCTTAATTTCCATTTATACAAATCAAATATCATTTTTTCTTATTTCAGAAAATTGAAATATACCTATACTCAGATAAAAACAAACCTTTATTTTTACCTGAGAACCTACCTATTTATTGTAAAGCCGCCATAGGTGATGCAGAATACAGTAATATTAGCTGCTTACTCAAGTGTAGCAAGGAGTCTGTCAAAATTATGCTGTTTTTTTTTTGTGTAATGATCTGGTATAAAAGTAAAATTTAAATACACTTACCTATATAGTTCTTAATATTTTATTATGATCTTTCACAGATTGCAGTTTAAATTTTAAGAGACCCCGTAGAATTTCAAGAAGAATTATTTTGCGTTTGCGATTTTTGCACTAATAAAGTTCATTTATAACTATCTAACTAGCTCTCATTTTTTTAAAAATCATTAAAAAAACGACATTGTTTTTAATCATATGTATACATATTAAATAATGTACTAAACAATTAACACAACACAAATATTCAAAAATTGTTCGAAAATCGCAAAAAGCTAATATAATCCTTAAATCCGTTCTCAGCTAAAGCTACAAATTTTCTGAAGCTGCGCAACTTTAAAGCTATTTTTTAAATGTTGTGAAATGGGTTAAAAAATGACCCTAATAACCACAAAAATGCGTATTTTCTATTCTGCAATTTTTAGAAGTTTACTTTTATCAAAAAAAAATAGGCATTTTTGTCCATTCTCTAAGTATAAAGAAATGTAACTTAGAAAAATAGAATGTTTTTAGAACAGCCGAGCTCTACGTTTAAGTTCACTTCTACGCCATTGGGGTAACCTATAGAAATCTGGTCTAGGCAGCTGGAAAATTGCTTCGAATTCTTGGTCTGACAGGTGACGCTAGAAATTAAAAACATTCTTACATAGATATTAAATTTAAGGTATGAGTTTTGTTAAATTTAGGATTATATTAAGAACAGATATAAAACTCCAAAAAGGTAAACACATGTTTTTTTATACAGAATGTCCAGTAACTCAACTAACAAAATTAAGGTAGTAATTCTAAAACGAAAAATAAGAAAAATCTTCATATGAACATACCGTTGTCAATATTACAAGAGTGCTTTTGTGCGACTTTTTTCTTAGGGAAAATCTAACTTGTGCCAATCCGTAACATTAAGGAGCAATTGAGCAATAATATTGGCTCTAGTCAATATTTATTGAAATACGCCACTTCCACGAAGATATGTCCTAAACCTCTTAGATTTTGAACTACGGGATGTATTTTTTTTAATTATCGTTTCTTTATAATAACTTTAATTTAGCGGCCTAAAATGTGAAATTTAAGTTTGAAAAGCAGCTCCAAATTGGTCACGATATGGTCACTAAGTGTGAAGAATTGGTCACCCATACACCAACTTTTGCAGCGTGTGTGTTTAAAATATGAGTTATCGAAAAATTTTAGCGCCTTAAATTAATCATACATGGGTCAATCAAAAACGGTGCAATTGGTCACGAAATGGTCAACACTAATGTATGATTATTTAATTGGTCAGCAACATTAAAGTAGTTCTGTATTAAATCAAGGACAAGAAAATTTAGTAAGCGGCCCAAAATTAAAAATTTTAGATTCAAAAAACGAATTCTGAAATCTAGTAACAATTAGAGGGGGAGATCATAGGTACCTATTTAATATTTGTTCAAAGACACTGGAATAAATATATAGTTTCAAATTTCAAGGTCACTAATTGCTACATAAATATATTTAGCACATCAACATTTGAAGGTCGTCTCATGCTGTAACAATTGGTCACGAGTCACAGTAATTGGTCAGCAGTAAAATAGAATTAAAAGAAGACATTTTTAATTCATAATTGCTACATAAAAATATTAAGTCCTCAATACTGAAGTTGTGACCTCATCCGACGTGATATCAATTGGTCAATAGTTGCAGTAATTGGTCAGCGGTAAAATGGACTCTAGAAAACTGCCCTGCTTAGTTAAAACGACCTTACTACTAAATTTTTATTTTTTAACTCACATTGGCTTATAATATGGTCTTTGTCAGCTAGGTTAAAAAATCCTAACTATAATTTATATCCCTTAAATTTACATAAATATATTGTCCTATGTGCAGAAAACACTTATATTCTAATTAAAAATGTTCATCAACTCAATTATCTCAACTTTACCAATTTGCTAGTTAGAACGTTTTAACTTAGAAGGGCAGAAAAGGTGTTCCAAAATTATTACTTGTTACATAAAAATAGTTAGCACTTCAATATCAACATCCAGGCCAATTTAATGCTATATAAATTGTCACGATTGTCAGTCGGTCACAGTGATTAGTCAGAGGTTGAATAGAATATACAGGGTATTTCATTTAAGAGGAAAAACGGCATTTTTTCTGACTTTCCCCGTACTCTTTAAGAAATTCAAAATAGCCAATCAATGTTTTTCAGCTCGGAAAATTTGAAAACCGTAACAAAAAAAAACAATTGCATTAAAAACAAAAGACTAACGCAATAAGTGTTGCGTTTTTAAGTAGAACACCCTATTTATGATAACATTTTTGGATTCTATGGTCAAATCTTGGAGTTTTTATGAGGGTACTATAGGTCTATATTCAACTGTTTTTTAGTTATTAACGCTTAAACAGTGACATTTTCGGCTTATTTTAATTATTTAAATATTTATATCAATATTAAATGAAGTTAACGCAGGTGGTATCTGTTACTTCAAAGTCATTGAAGTTTTTATCTATTAGCAGATTTTATTTAAGTTTATGATAATCTGCATTTTGCTTTCCTGGCATTTTCTTGACACTTGTAATATAGCACTACTATCTGTAGTTTTTTATCTAAAGAATAATTAATTATAAAAACTAATATAAAATCTACTAATAAGTAAAAATTTTATTGACTTTAAAGTGTCAGGTGATCACCTAAATTACCTTTATTTAATATTGATATATTTAATTATTTTATATAAGCCGAAAATGCAACTTTTTAAGCGTCAATAACTTAAAATCAGTCAGAGATAGACAAATAGTTGTCTTATATGTTATATTATTTTCTAGTTACGATTTTCAAATTCTCCGAGCTAAAATACATTGATTGGCTATCTTGAATTCCTTAAAAATACGGGAAAAGTAAAAAAAATATGCCATTTTTTCTCTTTAAAGGAATACCCTGTAGAGGAGTAGTTTACACTGTTTTTAAAAAAGTAGCACCTCAATATCAACATTCAAAGCTCATTCAATGGTATATAAATACGTCACGATTAGTCAGTATGTCACAATGATTGGCCAGTGGTTAGAGAGAATTTACAGGAAGTAGTTTAAAACTAGTTTTGTAATAAAACTTATGTAGCCCATTAGTGTAAACACTTAAAGCTTATTCAGTGCTATATAAATTGGTCACGATTGGCCAGTCAGTCGCAGTGATTGGTCAGTTGTTAAATACAGAACTTCTTTAATCTTGCTGACCAATTTATTAATCATATTGATCAATGTTGATCATTTTGTGACCAATTGCATCCTTTTTGATTGAGCCATGTATAAATAATTTAAACCGCCAAAAACATTTTGATGACCTGATATTTTAAACATTCTGTAAAAGTTGGTGTATGGATGACCAATTCGGAGCTGTTTTTCAAGCCTAATAGTTCACATTTTGGGCCGCTAAATAGATGGGGCTAACTTAGATACCAATTTAAATATTTTAATTTTTTTTTTGGAAAACGGTTCCTATGCATTTTTTAACATACAAGAAAAAAATACCAGTGTCGTCCATGAAAGGTTTAGGGTAAACATTTTTCAAGAAAAAATGGTACAACACTGCATTAAAAATAAATTTATAAATTTCCATTTAGTTTGAAACAAATTTGATTACTTCACTTTTTTGTGTAAGTAACGAACCATTAATTGCTTAAATCTATTGTTTATAATAAGGTATGCATAATTTTTTGATAAGTAAACATTTTCAGTAAATTTTTTTAAACCATAGCAACGGACGGAGGTGGCGGATAGCTTGGATAACGCCGCTCACCAATGGTGGACAAAACTGCCCACCAAGTAAGATATTTTTACCATAAAATAAAATGTCCTGTCGGCTTATTTAAGTGCATAACATGTAAAAAAAACAATAAACCTTGTTTTTCTTTAATGCTTTAACTACAAATTTTAATGTTAAATTCAATTCTCTACAACATTTACATTTTTGTTCTATTTTTAAAAATAAAAGTACTTTACACTAGGTTATTTTTATATTTTTAGTTATAACTTGCCCTGTATATTATCAATAGGAGCAAAATTTTGTTTTGGACCATGCGACCAGTTTTCCTAAAATGCCGATTTAAAAGTTAAAAATTTTGTTCCATTCGTCCTCTTGTAACACCTATTCTGGGTCACACTGTATACCGGTTATCCAACTTTCACATTTAAAAATGTTTTCAAACTTTTCAAAACATTTAAAAATTCTGTAAAAATTACAATTTTAATAAATAGTATTAATTTTTTGACGAAAATAAATAATTTAGGAGTATAATGAAAAATGTCTTTTTTTTTAATTGAAGTATACATTTTTTAATGCATTTATTAAAAGTGACCAAAAAACGAAAAAAAAGCCTTTAGCGTACCATTTTTAATAAAAAAAAATTAAATCAAAATGGCGGTTGATTTTTTTTTAAAGTAAGTTTTCATAATAACAGCTGAATATCTATTGATAAAAAAACACAGTATATTAAAAACGGTAAAAACCACATCTGCTCAAAATTTCAGCTTAATCGAACTATTTCTGTAAAAGATAAAAATTAAAACCAAAAAATAGTTTGTTCTACTTTTCTCAAAAATTTTTGAGGTTAGGGTAAAATGGTTATAAAAGCTGTAGACTTTTTAATGTCGACAACTTTTACTGTTTAGCTTGACATTGCAAAAAACATTTTTACCCCCAAAAGCACACCCTCCTTCACTCCCTAACGCATTATTTTGGTCGTTTTGGTGTTTTTCTTACAAAGTTATGATTCACTTAACAAAACTATACCAATAGTTTGCTGTAAGGCAATTTTTTTTTGATGACCTTTTCTGCTGCTATTCCGCCTGAGCTAATAATAAAATAGACCACCTACATTTTGATATAATAATGATGCAAATTATTACTTATTATAAACTACATCAACCTTCATCCAAATTGTTTTTCGACGACTGAATGATTAAAAGTGGTTTCACAGATCGTAAATCGGCCAAGTAAAGATTTTAGCTTTATTGCAAATGTATATTGAGTGATAGATATCAAACCGATAAGAAGTTTGGTTTAGAAATTATGACGGTGGAGTGGTAGACGGCGTTACCCGCTGGGCGGGGCTTCCCGGAATTCCCCTACGCAAAAACTAAAAATAAAAAAAAGTCGAGACCAAATTTGTTTTAACTAAATTTTAGCCAAACATCATATTTGGAGTATTTAGGTTGGGTACAAGGTTCTTTTAGTTTTATTGCAGAATTGGTAAGTAAGTAAGTAATTTTTACATCCGAATTTGATAAAAGCAATATGAAATAACTATTTTGAAAAATGGATTTTATTTATTTTCGCGCAAACCGTACATCAAATAAAAAAAGTCAAAAGATCAAATTTGTTTTAAACTAAATAAGAATTTTCTAAAATATCTTTATTTTAGAAAAATGCGGTAGGGTACTATTTTTCTTCTTAAAAAATATTTACCTTAAACCCCTTATGGTGCTTACTGGTATACAGGGTGTCCAAGAATATGTGGGCAATCCCTCGGATTCATATAGAACACAAAATAATGTGACAAGTTCCTCTATTTTTTAAGCCCCTCTTTACAGAGGTATGTGCCCTTAAAGGAAATGCGATTTCTTTTTTAATAACTTTTACAGTACTTGGTATATTAAAATATTTTTAAATATGATAAATAATGGCTAGGGCTCCTTAAAATGGTGTCCTTGTAAAACATTTGCATTTGTTACGTCGCCAGCGGCGGACTAACCCTTTTTTGCCCTTTCGGGGTCATCCCACCCAGGTCCGACGACCGTCTCCTAGGTGGTGCACTGCAGCCTGGAGGCTTATTTTACCTTGACCCCTACTCCTTCCCATTCACACACAATTCATTCCATAACTTGAATGGTTGCTGCTCGGTCCGTTCGTTCACTCCCGAGCAGAACACCGCGTGCCGTTGCCCAAAACCGACAACGACCCGGTCACCCATCCAGTTATGGTCGCGCTCCTCACTGCTTAACTCCGGTGATCGACGGTGCCGATACAACAGCAGCAACCACAAGCGCGGCGGACTAACCCTTACACAATAGTCCTAATTATTTTTACATCTAGTATAATAAAGAATTAAGATAGCACTTTTGAATAGCTTAAACCATAAGCTAAAAAAGGTACTCCTGTCCGATATCGATAAAGTGAAGCGTTTTCAAGAAAAACAACTTTTTGTTAAATAGGGTTGTATATAATATTTCAGTTTGACATAGGCTCCCATATTGTATGCATTTTTAGCTTTAATTATTGAAGATTATGAGACCCTTTACAATTCTGCACCATTATTTTTTAATGTCTTTTTGATAAGTTTTTTAGTACCATTTGCACAGAATATCCAAATGTTTTTAGATGTCCCCACTAAACAAAAATTTGTTTTTGTTGAAAACGCTTTAATTTATTGACACCGAACAAAAGTACCTTTTTTTGGCTAAGGGTTCAAGTTACCCAAAAATACTATTTTCATTCCTTTGTTATACAGAGTGTAAAAATACTTAACACTAGGTGTAGGGGCTAGTCCGCCCCTGGCGAACTAATGAAGGCAAATGTTTTTAAAGATATTATTTTAAGAAGTTTCAACTTGCATTTATTACATTAAAAAAATATTTCATTATACCAAGTACTATAAAAGTTATTTAAGAAAAACCGATTTTCAGCGGCGTCCTTTAAGGGCACATATCTTTGTAAAGAGGAGCTTTAGGAAAAAAATATGGGAACTTGTCACATAATTTTCATGTATTCTATATGAATCCGAGAGATGGTCCACATATTCTTGGACACCCTGTATACTGTATGTAAAAACCAAAAAGAGCGAAATAGGAATTTTAAAAAATCTTATGGTTTTAGAAAAATGCGGTGGCGCCCTATTTTTTCTTAAAAAAATATTGACCCTAAACGGCTTATGGACGGACGCTGGTAAAGTTTTTTTTAATGTCTTTTGATGCAAAGGAGACGTCTTCTTTTTTAAGAATATCTAAATTAGTATAGAAGTAATTATAAAAAAACGATATATTTTTTTATATATTTTTAACACGAATGAAGTTTTTTATCTTATTTTTCATTGTATAATCACCAATTAAAGTTACTGGACACTCTGTATACAATATATTTTATGCTCATAGTTACAGCAGAATAACAAAAATAAAAATTAAAGGTTTAGAAATCGGATGATGAAAAACAGGTAATATTGTGTTAAAATCCCTTATTTTTTTACAGTGATTAAGTTAGAACAACGTCATTAGTTGCTACGTGTAAATTTTACAAATCTATATTCTGTTCACTATAAATTGAGAGTGACGAAAGCAAAAACAATAGAACAAAAATACACCCTATTGGTCAATTTAAAGACCTTATTACACTGGCGAAAAGTTTGTCAAAACTGACAGAGAATGTTTTCAAAAGGTTAAAATTAATGGCGCGTTCCGGAACGGTAAAAAAATCCTAATTCATTTGGTGACATCTGAGTACTTTAGTTTAAGTAAACCATATTAATTTAACCATTTTATGCACTTTATTCATCATTTTAAAGTTACTTTATTAAAATATTTTACGCAAAAAGTTAATATAAATAATTTAAGAGGTTTAATTTCAATAAAAATACACCTAGAGTAGTTAAATAAGTTCTGGAGCATAAACATTCACCAAACGATTTTCTTAAATTACTATTACCAATTCTAGTGTGTTGCCAGTTTTTTTATACTAATATGAAAATACTACTTATGTTTATTAAATTGTCTAAAAAACTTTTTTCACACTTTTAAAAGGTGGTTGTTATATTAAAAAACTTGTCTTTGTAAATTTATATGGAAATAATAATGTTTTTATATTTTATATTTATAAAATATACGGTATGCCAATAATAATCCCTTAATTTTTGACATATTGGCAACGTCCAATATATTTAAATGATCAAGGTGGTAGAGTTAACGTCAAAACAAATTTTTACTTGTCAGATATTTGTCAGTTAACTTTTGCCTTTTTATGTGATAATTTTACCTTTTGTGTTTTATTTGTATTATTTTGTATTTATTTGTGGGTATATTTTATTATTGCATCTGTTTTTTAAAGCTTAAAATTTGAGTTAAATCAATTATTTTAACACTACTTTCTGGTATACTTTTATATTTCTATGTTAAACTATTTTCCTATAAATGGTAATTCCGGCTTTACACGTTTGAAGTAGCTTAAACAAGTTACTAACGGTCGTATTTACCAAGCCCTGACAAATATTTGTCTGAGCTTCGCGAATACGGCCGTTGAGCAAGTAACTAAAAAAATATATTTTTTTATTTATCTACTTGCGCTACTAAATTCAGTGGGTTTAGAGGCAGCATGTACCTACCTAAATTTAGTTACTTGATTTCTTGCTTAAGCTACTTAAGACGTGTAAAGCTGGCATAATTTAAAGCGCTGTTTAACTTTCGATTTTCTAAAAATATATTTTAAAAATGCTATATCATAGATTTTCCTTATTTCCTACTTAAATGGGCAACCAAAATAAAATAATTATTTATTTAAAAATATATTAAACTATTACACATAAACAAAAAATAAACGGAAATAGATATAATATTAAAATTTACAAAAATTAAAGTTGCTATAGATTAAGCAACACTTAAAATTGCTTAAAAGTTCTGTACCTTTATACATGGTGTTTCTGAACAAATGTGAAAAATTTTAGGAGGTGATTTCTTGTTAAAAATAAAGTGTAGTTTGCCTTATTAACATGGGGCAAAAGTCAACCATTAGGAAGAAATAGCAAAAAAATTAAAGTGTTCGTATTTTTAACCTCAAAAGCAAAAAAATATTTTTTTCATAAAATTTTTCCCGTCCTGCCACGTTATGATTTACATTTAATTTTTTTATTTTTATTTTTAATCGGTAAGTATAACGAAAAAATACAGGAGTTAAAAAAGTTTCTAAATGTATCAGGCTATTTAAATTTATATTTTTCGAGGAGATTGCGTAAGTATCTGTTTAAATTTTGTTAGGAAGAACGATAGAGATAGTCTATTTCGACCACTTCCATTAATTCTAAAAAACTGCGAAAATATTCAAAAAGTGTATTTTTATAATATCAATATTTTTGTACCACCTTATCTCCCTTTTGATGGACTTTTGACACCATGTTTATAAAGCAAACTCCCCTTTATTTTGAACAAGAAATCACCTCCTAAAATAGTTTGCATTTGTTTAGAAACTCCCTGTATGTACGAATTAGAACTATAAAGTACTTTTAAATTTGATTGTAAACCTAAAAATGTAAGCAAGGCGCCTACATTTTATTTTTTAGAATCCAAAAGGGTCACGTCAAGATGGATAAATTATATTTAGTAATATAAGTTTTTGTGTCCTTTTAGGTGTTTCTAAAGCTACGTTTCACAGAGTCCTGGCAGTCTATAAAACAGACAGCAGTTTTTCTTCTAAAAATTATTACAAAAAGTACGGGACAACATTGACGAAAAAATAAAGACCAGAAATAATAAAAACTGTACACCAGCTTTTTTTAATAATTAGTCACCAACATTTAAATTAATTGTTGTATATTATGACATTAAAATATCATAAATAAATTAAGATGTGTTTTCTTGTAAATTTACTATACAATTTAAATAAAATTGTTTGTTTATAAGAGGCACATACACTTCGTGCCACTTCAAACATCCATGGGCCAATGTGCGTGGCAAGGAGACGGTCTAAAGAAACGACAAAGCTATACTGACGTGGCAATATATCAGAAAAGGTTTCAATGCAGACGTTCATTGCCTAACCTTAAGGTGTTAGTGTTTTAAACAAAAATTCTGAAAAATAAATTATGCACCCAAATGAAATTAGATTTGTTTTATTCCATAGTTGACTTAGGTGTGCCTTTCTAATTTTTTTAAATTTGAACTTATGAATATAAAAAGCAAAATAATTTACTATAACTAACATAGTTTAGTGTAAAAAGTACTCTAAAGCCTATTCCGGCTTTGCTGACTAATGTAAAATATTAATTTGTTTAATTTTTTGCTACAAAAATTTCCGTAGTTAAATGGACCTAAATAATGGACCAACGAATTATTTAATACAAATGTTTTAAAATCTTATTAAGTATTTACAGTTATATGGATACTGATTGTATTTAGTTAGGTAATGGGCAAAAAGTAAGAATAAAATAAAGGAAAATTTAATCACCTAAATATTATAAAAGACTAAGGTAAAATGTAAAATACTTGGAGACTGAGTAAAATGCAATGAAATTAGGCTAAATAAATTAATATATTTAATTTTTAGGGTACGGTAATACCAAAGTAATACCAACTTTTAAAAATAACTTACTATTTATTTGGACATATTTTCTAACATTAAATTGTGTTTACTTTTTTTATATATTTCTAAAACCAAAATACATTTTAACACAATATACTATGTTAGTATCTAAACTGCACTTAAAATATTTCTTATATTAAACACATATTTCAAACGAGATCTGCTTTTGCTAATTTAGTGGATATTTCTTCTGGAGTCCTAGCAAACACATCACTGGCAATTTAAAAATTAATCTTGTGCTGAATTCTCACTCTTTAAAACAAAAAACGTTTTAGAACCACATTAAAACTATATAGTTTGAATTTTTCACTACATATTCTACAGCTTTTACATAAATAATTTAAAAACGAGCATGACAACAAATTCTGACACTTTTTACTTTTTGACGTCTGTTAAAGTCATTCATGACATTGTTCATAACCTTACTTAAAATATCAAATTTTCTATTGTAAAACGGACTCGTAATGATGTTCTTATGTTTTTCTCAATTTATAGTGAACCGAATATAGTGGTTAGTTGCAGTCTGTCTAACCGGAGGGACGTGAAATCAACTAGCTATCTTAGGCCAGGCGCGCACACGCATGGTAAGCAAGTGATGTAGCGGCCAGAGTAGCATTCCAGAAACAAAAATTTTTGTGCGTCACGCTCCAGGGCTAGAAGCTCTTGATCTGCTATAAAAAGTTAGTCACTGGAACGTATTCTTAGACAAGGAAAGGGAGATAACTTTAAGAAATTTTAACATTTCGTTTTTTACCCTTTCTTGGCTTTATAATAATAATTTCTTTTTAATATCTAATTCCATTTTAAACAAATAAATTTTTAAAAATCCATCCTTAACCATAAAAAACACGTTTGAAGCACAAAAACCAAAAGAGGGGCTGGATCATGAGGGACAAGGGGAAAGAAAAACCTAGTAGTTCAGGTGCATAACACTTTCCGTCACTGGAACGCCATAAAGTAGAACGAAATGCTCCTGTGCTACTCGGAAGCGCTCTATACGCGTCACTGGAAAGCCACTTAGGCAGTGAGTCAGTGTCAAGTGGGATCTCTAAAACCTGCGTAAATAAATGCAGAGGCATTAACGTAGAGTGACTTGTGTCCCACTGGTTTCCAAATATTTAAATTTTGTGGGTTTCAAAGATTTCACCTGTCACTTCCTCACCACCTGGCCGCCACGTCACTTGCTTACGATTTCAGCGCACGCCTTGTCTTACGTTTATCTAAGACAACGTTTACCACAATGAACTTACCTCTAAATTTAATCTGTCAACATCAGCCGGTAGCCGGTAATTGGTGATGACGAGTAGATGGTACGGGTAAATTTTGGCGGGCTCGTTGATCAACATCTGGTGAGCCATGTTCGGCAGGCTGCGTCTCACTTGGGAGCCGTACCCGCCGGGTACCCCGTACCGCCCCACTGCGTACGAGACGGGGCCCATTTCCGAATGCTATAGAATATAAATTGAAATCAGTCTCTTGGTAGTAAATAAAGTGTACTCACGAAACAAAGAAATTGCAAGGGATAGAACGGCATTCTTAAAAAAGTTGTCGTTGAGTATCGTGGGTGCCCCTGTTGTATGCACCTGCACTGCACACAAACAACGCAGTGGTGCACCACATACCTCTTATCTTTGTATTAAAATGTATCTATTTGATGGTTCAACAATACATCAAGGTAAGTATTGCTTCTTAAGAATGTGGTATTTATTATTAATTGATAATTGACAAAGGAACTAATCCTTCAACATGAAAATTAACAGCCATATAGAATAATAATTATTTAATACTTAAAGAACTTATTTTATCCCTTATAACTTCTTTTATACGAATAACGCTACTACAGAACATTTAACATAAACGGCAACAACATAAATAAGTACACAAGGTATTTTGATATAAGAGAGTTTATTACTACAGATTAAATTAGGAAGGTCTCCCTAAACCTCCAGAAAATTCAGTATCTATAGATCGTTCTATTTATGGTAGGGGAGCCCAAGAGGGGATTACGGGATTTACTACAGTGCGGAATGTTAATATTCCGGAGGATACCTTGTACCCGGTTAAGTACCTCCACCAAATATGAGCTTCGTTTACAGGGCTGATCATAAAAAAAAACAAAAATATCTCTATCAGAAATTGTCGAGCGAGTCAAATTAAGATAGGGTCAGTTAATTACATGCTAAACAGTGTATATTCCACTAATCTAACAATTTAAGTGACGTAAAGGAAACAAGAGGACTACAAAAATTATTTTAACCGTTTCAAGTGTGGCAGTTTTTTTATTTTGAAGAAAATAATTAAAAAATAACGAAAAATATATAATACGATCCGAACGACTTTCACAAGCCGAAATTATAACAATATTTTTTTACATATTTAAAAATCTATAGCCGTTTCCCCACCAATGAAAATGTATGCATTATTATAACATTTTCTTCTTATCATCTAAGCTTTGCAACCCAATAAGTCTCTATGACAAAGCTCGGCTATGAGGATATAAAAATAAAAGAGATAAATATAGAAGTGGGTTAACCACTGGCTACACATTACGTAAAATTAAACAGCAAAATTTGTCCTTTAAAAGGTTCACTAATAAAGACTTCATATTAAAAAGGGGTAATAATATACCAATGCAATATTATTACGGTTTTTGTAAAAAAAAATGAAATATATTTAACGGAACATAGCTTTAATCATAATTTTAAAAACTGGGTTTAATCTGGAATTCCAGAGCTTTTTTCTTATAAAACAAGTGTTTAGCCCGATACAACTCTTAAGTAATGTAATATTTCGTATTGTGTAAGCGTCCAAAATTTAATAGGTCAGGGCCGAGCCTACCGGGTGATGCAAGGCAAGACAAGGCACCAGGGCGCGAGGATGTAGGGGCGGAAAATTGTGGAATAAACGGGCGGAAAAGAAAGAAATAAAGGATGCTATTTAGGTTTACACGTTTGGAAAACAGAAATATTTTAAAGCAAGGCTCTTGTCTTTTGCTCTTAAAAAATATTGAAGATCGAGGAGAAGTAAGTTCTGGTTAGTGGAAGTTGATTAAAGGATGGTAAGTCATTTTTAAAAGTGAGGACGGCAAAAAAAATTTGCACCACGGCGCGAGACACCCTAATCACAAATAAAACATTAATTTGTAGCGCAGAAGCAAAAGGGATTTTTTTAAAAGATTTAAAACAATAGCGGGAAATATTGGTATGGTATACAATCAATATCCAATATTAAAGTCAAAGTAAAAAAATTGCTTTATTTATCATAAGACAAAATCTTGTTGACCTGCTTCCATAAACACAATATACAGGATGTTTTCTAATAACGCAACGGTACGAAACTTCAAGGTGTGATTCCTTATGTTATTTTATAAAAAAAGTTCCTTTAAACATATGTCCGGAGTTGCTTCTTTACTAAGATACAGGATACAGGGCGTTAAAATTTAAGAAAAAAAACCAGTTTTTTCGTAAATATTTTTTATATCCTTGTGCCGATTTGGATAAAATTTGGTACATTTATTTTAAGTATTAAGACGCTTATTTAACCCTAACCAGATTGTTATTATTTCGCCCAGTGGCGTCTCAGTGGACACCTTAACTTATATTATTGAGAGGAAAAGTACGCCACAGACTTTTTTAAAGTCTTTATATTTTTTTAATAAAACAATTAATAATGGAACTTTTTAATCTCTTGTATTTTTTTTGTATTTACCTTAATTTTCGAGAAAAAATATTAAGGCTACTTTTAATTTTTTGATGAAAAGCAAAAATGAAAATAAAACAATTATTTGCCTTAAGATAAATAAGCAGTCGTGTATTTTATCGGAAATTGTCATTTTCACTATTTACTAAGGTCCTTCACAATTTCAGGTCATAGTCCTGAAATAGAAACCTATCGAAATCCTCGGAAAACCAATTGGGAAGCTTATCAAGCAGACCTAAAACATGGGTTAGAACGAGTGAAAAAGTCGATAAGTAATACGGCAGATCTGGACCTCGCAGCGGAGCAGCTGCAGGACGCAATCCTGACTGCCTTCAACCAAAACTGTCCCGAAATTGCAAGGAAATCCAACAGGAATGTGCCCTGGTGGAATACAGACCTCGCAAAACTAAGGGCAGAAACCAGAAAAAAATATAATAAAGCCCAAAAAACAGGGGAGTGGGACGAGTACCGCGAGACCCTGACTGGCTATAGCAAAGCTTTGAGGGAAGCAAAAAGGAACTCATGGAGAAAGCACTGTGAGGAGGTAGAACAGACTCCAGAATGTGCTCGGCTCCAAAAATCCTTTCTAAGGACCCTCAAAGAACAATTAACTCTCTAGAGAAACGAACAGGGGGTACACACAAAACGGAAAGGAAACACTAGAAGAACTTTTCGGAGTGCACTTTCCTGGGTGCGAAATAATTGATTTACCACCAGACACTGAGCACTATTTAGACCCGATACCAAGAAGAGGTACTGGGGAAAATTTGCGAGTGGCAAAAGAAGTGGTAAATCAAAGCAAGATTAAAATGGGCGATAGATTCCTTTGAACCATTTAAATCACCAGGTCCTGACGGGATCTATCCGGTTATGTTGCAGAAAGGCGACATAACATTATACACCAGGCTTTGCACGATTCTCAGAGCAAGTTTGGGACTGGGATACATACCAAAAGTCTGGAGGCACATTAGGGTGGTCTTTATTCCTAAACCTGGCAAGTCAGGACAGGATAAAGCAAAGTCCCTAAGAGCAATAAGTCTTATGTCGTTTGTACTAAAGACACTTGAGAAACTGGTAGATATGCATATTAGAGGGGTGTCTTGGTAAACAGACCACTACACAAGGCCCAATATGCATACACAGCAGGTTTGTCAACGGAAACGGCACTCCATGACCTTGTACAAAGGGTGGAGTACGTTCTGGAAAACAAAGAGGTGTTGTTGGGAGCTTTTCTCGATATAGAGGGCGCATTTGACAACACCTCTTTTGAAAGTGATCACAAGGGCGATTCGTCACAGGCAAGTTGACGAAACATGCTGCAGATGGATAGGCTGCATGCTAAAGACCGTGTGATCCACTCGACACTCTTGGGTGAAACTCTGTCGGCGCGGGTAGCAAGGGGATGCCCACAGGGGGAGTATTATCTCCCCTTCTCTGGAACCTTGTTGTGGACGGGCTGATAGACAGGCTTAAGAGCAACAACCATGAAGTTTTAGGGTATGCGGATGACATAGTCATTGTATGCCAGGGCAAATTCAATACTACGGTCAGAGAGCGAATGCAACAGGCTCTGAATATAGTAGCTACTTGGACGGAAGAGGTTGGTTTAAAAATCAGTCCAACCAAATCCAGAATAGTGCCTTTCACAAAAGAAGAAAACTAGAGGGGTTGGGTCCTCTCAATCTTCAAGGCACTGAAATACCAATGATGGGGGAGGTTAAGTATTTGGGGGTTATATTGGACTCAAAACTCACCTGGAACCACCATTTGGACAAAGTAATCAAAAGAGCGGAAATAGCATTAATTCTGGCTCGCAGAACATATGGCAAAACGTGGGGACTAAGACCACAAATGGTTCACTGGTTGTACAATACTGTGGTGAAACCAGCCATAACATATGCATCCATTGTTTGGTGGACCAAGACCAGACAGCACACGGCTATGCTTCGGCTGAGCAAGGTGCAAAGACTAGCCTGCCTTGGCATAGCGGGATGCATTAAAAGTACACCAACAGCGGTCTTGGAGACCCTACTTGACCTCCCGCCACTGCATATAGTGGTACAAGGGGAGGCGAGAATGGGGGTATACAGACTGAAACACAACCTGAGCAACACAAAAGTTAGATCAGGACACATGGAAATAAAAAATATCATAAGGAGTCCCATAATGGATATGAGGACAGACTATATGACCCCACAAATCGTACCCAGAAGACCCTTTCAGGTGACAATACACCCAAGGGAGAACTGGGCAAACGAAAATTTCAGACTCTCTCTTCGAGGTCAAACCTGGTATACGGACGGGTCCAAAACCGAAGAAGGGTCAGGAGCAGGTGTCTACAGTGAGATGGGAAACACTCGTTTGACCTTTCCACTGGGAAACCACGCCTCTGTATTTCAAGCAGAAATTTTTGCGATCTTACAATGTGCCAGGATTAACAACCAAAGGCCCCGCACAAATTGTACAATCAACATTCTTACGGATAGTCAAGCAGCCCTTGGTGCACTAATTAATCCCAAGGTATCGTCTTGGCTGGTACTAGAATGCCTCGAGGAACTCAGGGAACTGGCGGAACGCAACAACACGAGGTTGATGTGGGTGCCAGGGCATTGCGGAATTCGAGGCAATGAAAACGCAGACGAACTGGCTAGAAGGGGGTCAGCCACGACATACGTCGCACACTGGTCGAATTTAATAAAATCTTGGCATAAATAGGATTAAGTGTTATGTTTTATTAAAAGTTAAAAATTTTAACATAATTTACTTAAATATAACCACTAAATATGATTTTTTTACATTTAACATAAATTGTATTATACAGGGTGATCAATACTAAATAAAAATATCTTAATATCTAGGTTAATCAAAATACCGTTTATGTGAACTAAATTAGCATCATTTTAATTAAAGAATATTATATTATCTAAGAAACAGTGGCGTATGCTCGGGGTCGCGCCCCCACTTTTTCTTTATTTTTTGTTTTTAAATTTAAAAATGATATCGCGCATATTTCTAGTTGTAACAGTTTTACAGTTAACAGAAAATATTGATACCCAGTTGCGTAAAGAAGAAATTATTACATAAATGTACATGTTTTCCTCATTAAATTTATAATCACAATATGCCAATGCTAAGAAATAAGTATTTTGTTTTATAAAATTTAGTCTTCATCTGAAGAACTTAGAATTTCGCTCTCATTTAAAGTCATTTTGCAAACATTGGGTGGTTTTAATAAATTAAGGGCATCAGGTAAAAGACTTTTACTGGCCTTGGGTGGTGTTTTTCGAAACCCGGAAATGACAGGGTCCGAGGAAACAAGAAGACGATTAAAAATGTCTTGTAAATTATCTTGCCTAGAGGTTTTTCTCGCGAAATTTAAACGAAAGCTTTTGATGTCCTTATTCCTCGCTTCTTGGGCTTCCTCGGACAACTGCCCTATGGGAATTTCAAAGGCACTTATAGTTTCAGCACCGTGTAATAATATTCTATGTACTGATGTGGGCATCGGGTACCATGAATATAAATTTGCAAAAATTCGTGCAGTTTCAACTCCATAACATTGAAATTTAGCTACATCTATGTCATATCCAGAGGACAATGTCTGCTAATATGATATAAAATCTATGAATTAATTGTTTATCAATTCCACAGATTTCAGCAGCAACACTCGCATTTTCAAAAAATTTGCGAGCGGTATTGCCATCATTTGACGAACCAAAACCTGGTTTTGGTTTATCTACAATTAATCCCAATTGTAAATACAATTGCTGTTGAATACGTTTTTTGAGTCTTGGACTTTTTGTTTATCTTCTGCACTTCTGGCCTGCCACTTTTTTATGGTTAGCTTATAAGCCAAATGCAGTAAGCTCTCAAAAAAACGTATCCACGCGTGCAGTGTAGATAAACCAAATTTAAAATAATCAGCATTAATTACAGGCCTTCTCAAAACAGCTTCGATGTTATTAAACTCTTTTGAGGATGCGCCACAAATAAAACATTTTTGAGTGGAATTATTTTCAGTTAAAACGTTTCCTACTTTACTATCTATCATCGTTAAATGCAGGTCGAAATTTACCAGTATATTAATGTTATCTATAGTGCATTTAAAAGGAGTCAGATTTTCTAACTGGTTGTCTAAGTTCTGTTTTTCAGCCAATGTTAATTCGCGGGTTTCGCGTGCAAATTGAATTTTTATGGGGCGACAAAAGCGAGTTGATGAAGGCCTGGAATTTTGCCAAATTATCACGTTTCCTTCATCACTTTGCTGGCTTAATCTAATGGGTACCAGTGATGTAAAAAAATACTAGAATCTGAGACTGACACATTGTTAAAAACTTGCTTGTACTCGGATTGGCCAGATGAACCATCAAAACCATATTTACAAACTAAGGTTAATTTTAAAATGTCATTATTTGTGCTATCTAAGTTAAGCAGAACATCCTTTTGTAAAAGTAAAAGTCTTTGACTAGTATGGTTCAGTAATGATTGAACAGGAACTTCTGCGAAACTTTCCGTTATACGTATGTTAGCAGGATAACACTTCTTCTTTGCTTCGAGTACTTGATCATACGATGGATATATATAACAATTATGTTCTTGCACTTGTTTTCTAATTAACTTGTACTGAAGTTTTGTTAATTTTGCTTCGACCAAGAGTGAAACAGCTTCATCTGAGGACAGCTGTGAATAATTTTGTTGTACTAAAGCGCTGGAATATTCTTTTGCTACTTGAGGTTCCTCACAAATAGATTTTAATACTTTTGAAGCCTCTAAATTCCGTTCCATGCGATAGCTCATTTGAGCTGCGTAAGCCAGTTGCTCAGGGGGAAAACTTTCTCGCAATATTTTCGTCTTTTGTCTTTTGGTTCTCTCGCTACAGGAATCAAAATCTAGCGTCTTTCGTCCTTTATTATTTTTACAATTTTTTTTAAACTCACATACAGTATTTAACCACTCTCCATAAGATTGCAAAAATCTGTTTTTTGTTCTATTACATGAAGACCATTTGATTTTAAATTTATAATAAAATCTATTAAGAACATCGTTAGCATCATTTGGCAAATTTAGAAAACCCGTTAGCTCCAAAACTTGTGCCCGCAACCGGTGAAATTTACTATCTAGATTTTTTTCTGGAAAACTTATAAACATTTCGAATAGCTCTCTATAGCTTAATGATAATACTGGTTGATTTTGGGCTAAAAATAAAAAAATATATTTAAGAAAACACTCTGAATAAATATTCAAAAGAGCTTGTTGTCCTTTTAAAAAACATTGTTTTTGTACACAGATTTTAAGTAGAATAAAGTAAGATATCTTTGTTTTGCCAAAACTGTGTGTAAGAGAGGGATAGAAAAAAGAGAGAAACTGTAAAATATGTTATTTTTAAGATGGTACTTAAGAAAAATTGCCTACGAAAATTTTAGTGCAGACAAATTCAACACATTTGGCATAATTTGGTCAAGTTAGATACTTTTAGAACACACGGTATAGTTTTATGGGGGCAAGTTGGGGCAAACTTTTTTATTGGATTCTAGATAGGGAGGCATTATATAATATATAAAAAAATATGTGATATTGGAAATGTGGTGAAAACACAAACAAATTGCTTTTTGAATTTTGAGTTTTTAGTAGCTCACCTAACAAAATAATAGTAGCTAGTTAATTACCTGTCACGATTTTTAAAATACAAACATACACTAAAATTTTTTGTTATTTAGTAAGTACATACCTTGCTGGTCTTCTTCCATAACTATTTTTTTAATTTTCCCAAAGATATAACCTTAATAAATTTAAACACCACAGAAAATGCAAATTTATTTATCTGCACGTTTAAACAATGTCATCTTTTTAAGCAACTTTGACGTTTAATAAAACAGTAAAACAAAATTTGTTGAATCAAATTCATGGCTTACTGGACTCCTGGAACAGTAGAGTATTAACATTGACATTTTTGCGCCCAGTTTTTAAAAAATAAAAATTTCCATTTATGCCATGATTTAATTAATTTCGGAAATTCTTTATTTTTTAATGTTAGGTTTTGATTTATGCTGTTTAGGGCTTTTTTTCTTGAAAACGTAGATACAACAAAAATACAAGATATTTAAAAAGTAAATTATTATTTGCTTAATTATAAAAAATATAAAAACGTCAAAAAAGTCAGTGGCGTATTTTTTTTCAATAATATAAGTGCGGTACCCACTGAGACGCCACTGGACCCTATAATAACAATATGATTAGGGCTAAATAAGCGCCTTAGTACTTAATTGTACCAAATTTTATCCAAATTTGCTTAAGCATAAAAAAATAGAAAAAACTCTCCGGACATATGTTTATAGGAATTTTTTCATAAAATAACATAAGAAATCACATTTTGAAGTTTTGTACCGTTGTTAAAAAACATCCTGTATACTTAAATTTATACAGTCCTAAAAACTAATAAAAAACAATAGCAGTGGAGTCCACGATGCTAAATGGATGGGGATTTACTCGAGCGTCATAAAGACCCATTTGGTTGGAAAGCTTAAATGATAAGAGGAAAAATGGTATATAATGTATACCTTTTCATCGGTGGGAGCTATGGACTTTTAAATATGTCAGAAACAAATACTATTATTATTTCGGCTTGTAGAAATCGTTCGGGTCGTATCGGATTATATATTTTTCGTTATCCCTTAATTATTTTTCGTTAAAAAATACCCACGCTCAAAAATGTTAAACTGATGTTTTTTTGTAGCCCTTTGTTTCCTTTACGTCACTCTCAAATTGTCAGATTAGTGGAATATACACTGTTTAGAGTATAATGTAATTAACTTACTCTATCTTAGTCTGACGCGCTCGACAATTTCTGATGGATATATTTTTGTTTTTTACGATCGGCCTGTATACGGGGCTTACATTTGATGGAGGTACTTAACCGGGTACAAGGTATCTTCTTGTATATTAATCTGCCGCGCTGTAGTAAATCCCGAAATCTCCTCTTGGGCTCCCCTACCACAATAAACTAGCAAAAAGAAAAGAACTTTCAAGTAATTTTAGTGACACCAAATCTAATTAGTTTACTACAAATTAGGTAAAGAAAATATTAATGTGTTATATTAAATAAAAAAGTTAAAAGCAAAGATTAGTTGCACTGACACAAAACAGCAAGAAGGAAAAAGCATTATTTACATACCATACGCGTTTCGACATCCGTGATGGATCCAGTTGAAACTGAAGAAAAAGCAACAGCTTTAGAATCATATTTTAAAAGTTTCCTAAATGATTACAAAAGTACAATGAACTATAACTTGACAAAAAAGGTTATTTGTTAAAACATATTTTTAACTGAAAGTTATTCATTGCACTTTTTCGTAAAATATAAAGAATTTCCCAAACTTCATTGTGTAAGTGTATTTGAAATATACATTCATTTTGTATTGAGATTTTTTTCTCCAGTTATCCATTTGTTTGGGAAATTCGAGAGCTATAAATCTATAATTATTAATAATATACAAGTAGAAATAAGAATTTACATTTTGGAGTATAATTCTGAAAAAAGTTTTAATAAAATTTTTAAATCAAGTGGTGCATACGAAGTAATTAAGGGTGCCCTTTAGACCATGCAAAAGCTTGAGGCAAAATTTTACAAGCTTATTTTAAAAAGATTTTTCGAAATAAAAACATATATCTGAAATGTTCGTGCTTTCATAAATAAATATTACACCCATATCCCCTAAAATACCGTAAACCCAAACTACTATCTATCAAAAAAAAAAAAAAAAAAAACAACTGCTTACAAATCCTGAATTGATTAAAAATTGATTAATTTGTTACGGTCAAAAGCCTACTTATACCACTAAACGTAAACCCCACCCAATTTTTACAAGAAGACCTAAAATATTTTGAATAGTATAAATGCATTTTTAGTATAAATAAAAAAATAATACTACCTAATACATAAAGGGTAAGTTTTTTAAGAAATTACAAAACAATACCACAAAATAGCTTAGAACTATTTTTGTACAATAATTAAATTTTAAATTTAAGAAACATTTAGATACCAATAGTTCCACAATCTACAAAATAAAGAAGAAAAAACTCCTTACTGCTTGTAATTTGCATCTGTCGAACACTGTCCGATCTAGAAATGCATAGTTTCACACTAGCCGAAGGTATTTCTTTCAGAACTAATTGAGATCACCAACCGCAGACCAGTTTCGAACTATTTTGGTTTTCATCATTACAAAACAAAATAGTTCGAGGTCGGTCTGCGGTTGGTAATCTCAATTTGTTCTGAAAAAATACCTTCGGCTAGTGTGAAAATATGCATCTCCAGATCGGACAGTGTTCGACAGATGCAACATTGCAGTGCAAGGAAATTACAAGCAGTAAGGAGTTTTTTCATTTTGTAGAATGATTTCGACAGCTTGTTAAGAATACTTTTTTTGTTAGGTATTACCAATAGTTCGTTTTCAGTGATCTGCTTGTTTACCATTTTATAATTTTACTATTTTATACTAGAAGTGACCCAGAAATACTTACTTATTACTTGTACATATATGTAGTCCGACATAACATAGTTATTAACATCACAGTTGTGAATTATCCTAGGCCTAAATTAAGCAAACGTGACTTAGTTTAGACTTCGCGAGATTTTTAAACCAAATATTTTGAATCGTCAGTTACTGCAGTATTTTATTAACCTAATTTTTCAAGGCTTTAGTACAGCCTACACTACTACACGTTTAATGTTACCAACCGCTTGTGTAAATCCAATTTCAAATTAAATTAAATAAAAATTGTTTATTAATGGTGAGATAAATATACCAGTACCAATATTCTTGCTTTTGTTGTCGATGTTTCTATTTTTGGGAAATGCAGTTTCAGCGCCTCTACCGAATACTTCTTGAGCCATTTTGGGACATTACGACATGTGTTTGTCATACGTTGCTTGTTGCTGTTGCAGTAAGTATTATATCTATACAATCATTTTAATAATTTAATTACCGCAATAAAATATAAAAAAATGTCAGTCTACAAAGTGTGTTAAGTGTTTAGGTGGTTGCAATGGTGATTTCGTTAAAAATTATGCAATGCAATGAAGAAAAATGTATAAAGTCGGTTTTGTCGTGTCTTCAGTTCAAGTCTAAACGCTGAGTGTTAACCATTCTTTCTTCTATTTAGGTTGATAGTCAATGAGGCCTAACATTTTTTTCTGAAATTTAATGCCTTCTTATTAAAGGTGCTTGTATATAGCCAGGCTATAAACCGAAAATCGCGGATATTATGTAAATATTGTTAGCCACTTTGGATCCAGATACCGATTTTTATCAGCTTGAGCAGATTGACCGTGTTTGCAATATTGTGTTTCTTAATCTGAATTTCTCATAGTTACTAAATGCAAGTTTAAATCATTTATCAATGTTTAAGCCATAACCAGATAACTTATATAATATATAATATATAATATTACTAACCAGAACTAACCAGATAACTTAAAGTAGCTTAAAACTGTAGAATCTCAGGTTAAGAAGGTCATCCCATGTGATGGGCTAAAAATTATTTTTTTGTTTCATAAATTGCTTTCTTAACATGTCTAGAATACGGTAGATAGTAAAATAATTAAAAACAAATTAATCGTTTTTATTTAAGTTGACCGTAGTTAAATAATTTTTCCAGTTAAAATTTATATTTGACATACCAATTCTTGATAGCGATTGGTCAAAATTTATAGAAAGGAAATAATCGATCAAAAATTCCCAAAATTCTTATTTTTTAATAGCAAAAAAAAACAAAAAAAGTAACTTTTTTCAAATGTTTCTTTAAAGGTAGTACACTACAGCCTTATGCTGTAAATACATTGACTTGTTTCAAGCTTGAAATTATGAATGAGTAAAAATGACATTCAGACAGATAATTCACTATTTTCTAGGAAGTAACAAATTAAAATATTGAAAACATTTTAATTTCAACCTTGACTAGAATTGAATTATCTGTCAAATGTCATTCTTACTTCATAATTTCAAGCTTAAAACAAGTCAATTTAATTACAGCCTAAGGCTTAAAATAATATTTTCAATAATTATACTTTCTTGGACTTCCATTGTCTTTACTTTTAACTGATATGAATGAAACGTCGTGTATCAGTTAAAAATAAAGACAATGAGGAAGTCCAAAAACAAGAAAGTAACATTGTTTTTTCAATTGTCTACCAAAAGTTGGCACATTCATTTGATTTAATAATGGTCTATTCCGTGCATTTAAGCTTACAGATTAAAACGCCGCTAGTTTTTTGTTTTTGATAAGCCAATCAACCTGAATCGTGGAGAAAGTGCGAGTTCATTTTTTCGAGTCGGGGTTGTTTAGAACGCTGTAACTCATATTATACAGAATATTTTTAACTTAAAATTTATATTTATACTGTCAAAATATATGTTGATTAATAATAATAAACTTAAAGAACTATCTATATACTGGTCGGGAAAAAAGCCTAAAAACAAGCCGTCACATAGGATGACCACCTTAATATGAAACTAAAACCATACATATTGTGGCGAGCGTGGTGTAAGGGCTAATGTACCAGCCCAGACCCAGGTTCGAATTTCGGTTTCTTACACCGGGTTTTTAATAGCTCTACACCACACAGATGGTAATGGCAAAGCCTCTGTGTAGTATTCCGCCAATCCTAGGTAGTAGTTCTTTAAAAATAACGTCTTCCTAACGGGACTACCGCGTTGTCTAAAGTACTTGGATAACGTTGACGGAACAGGGTAAAAAAAGATGGGTTAAACATCCAATAACCCGGCACTCACGGTACTCTGGTATTTAGGCATAAGCCTTTGTGAGATGTCACAAAGACAAAAAAATATGCAATGGTATAATGGTCAACTGTAGCAAGTAAATCATTCCAGGGATATTTTAACTGCGTTGATCTGCAAATAAGGCACAAAGGCCGGTTAACCCTTAAATTTAATTTTATTATATTATTAATAAATTTTTAAAGTAGTAACAAAAACAATAGCAAAATTATAAAATAAAAAAGCAGTCGATTACTTTATTATATGACTTCTGTAGCGTATAAATATACCTATTCTAACATAAGCTATATGTATATAACAAAGCGTCTAACAAAGCCGGTGATACTTACTATCAGATTTCCCGGAACTGAAGTCAGTGCTGTGGGTTTTACCACCCATCCCGCTAACACTAAAGGAATAGTCACCCTGTGGAGAGCAATTAATTATCAATTATAACACTCACACTACGACCCATATTAAAGTTTACTGTTACAAATTACTAGTGCAGGATATAATTATTTTTAATACGTAGTAATTAGTAATCGTTTTGTTTTACTAAAACATTATACAAATTTTATATATCCCAATAGTTTAAAATATAGATAAAATGAGAACAGTCCCATCTATTTAGCAGCCAAAAATGTGAAATTTTAGGTTTGAAAAACAACTCCGGACTGGTCACGACATTATAAATGGTCACTAAGTGTGACGAAGTGGTCATTACATACACCAACTTTTAGTGCCTTAAATAAGTTATACATGGGTTAATCAAAAGGATGCAATTGGTCACAAAATTATCAACATTGGTCAGTTTAACTAGTTAATTGTTCAGCAAGATTAAAACTCAGTATTAAATTAAGACATTCAAGGACAAGAAAATTTTAAGTAGCCCAAAATTAAAAATTTTAGATTCAAAACACAAATTCTGAAAGCTAGTAACAATTAAAGAGTTAATCATAGGTATTTAATAGTTGGTCAAAGATACTGGAATAAATAAATAATTTAAAATTGCAAGGTCACATTGCTACATAAATACAGGGTGTCTCCGAAAGGTACGGAAAAAAGCTATCACAAAGTTCTAAGGCTAAAATATGACGATCTAACCCAACTTACCTTAGTCAAAAAGTGGAAGGTTTCGGAGATGCAGGGTGTCAAAATTTTATTCTGGTTCTAGTTTTTTATAAATAACTTTGTTAATAATAGGTCTATTGTCACAATATTTGACTTAAAGGGGTTTTAGAAGGTGAGAAATAAGAATTTACTATTAATTTTATTGTTAACTTTAGAGGGCGCCACCAACGGCGTCTTACACAAAATAAAAACGTAATAATTTTTTTGATCCACTTTGTACGTAACATTAAAAAAAAATCAACATATTTTACATAACAAAGTATACTCGTTAAATGTTGATTTACGCAGCCGTTTCTGAGATATCTGAATTTTAAAAAATGAGATATCTGGATTTTAGAAAATCACTATATGTATGGCGAGGTCTAAGCTATACAGGGTGTTTCAGAATTAGATGATAATCTTTTAGAGTATAAATCCTTACGTGATTTAAAAAAAAGTCCTAAATGGTTTAACTTTTGAGATACAGAGTGGTAACAAAGCTTATTTTTTAAAACTTTACCACCCTCTATCTTAATAAGTAGGTCTTTCAGGTCATCTGTTTATTTGAACTTTTCTTCTTAAAATTACCTCAGAATTCACACTGTAAAAGATTAGCATCTAATTCTAAAACACTCTGTATAGCTTAGACATGGCCGTACAGAAAGTGATTTTTTTAAATCCAGATATCTCAAAAACGGTTGCCTAAATTAACTTTAATCAAGAATACCTTTATTATGTAAAATATGTTGAAAAATAAGAATTTTTCTTTAAAAGTTGCACACAGAGTGGTTTAAAAAGGTATTTCATTTTTAATTTGTTCAAGATACCGCAGGTGGCGCCTCCTACAGTTAACAATCAAATGATGGTAAATTCTTATTTCTCACCTTTCAAAACACCTTCTAGCCAAATATAACACCCTGTATCTCCGAAATCATCCACTTTTGGACAAAGGTACGTTGGGTTAGATCGTCATATTTAGCTTCAGGAATCTGTGATATCTTTTTACCGCACCTTTTAGAGTATATTTAGCACCTTAACATCAACATTCGGAGGTCGTGTCATGATGTAACACTTGGCCATGAATTGATAACGATTGGTCATTAGGTCACAATAATTGGTCAGCAGTAAAATAGAATTAAGAAAGGTTATTTCAAATTTCAAATCATTTTAGGCCGTACACCCTCCAATTTTGAGTAAATTGCAAAAAACCTTAAGAAATAGCAAAATGGTTTCTTGCAAACTGCCAAAATTGGAAGGTTTAAGACCTAAACTGACTTGAAATTTGGATTAAGCGGGTATAAAAACATAGGTCTCGTCCGGTGCAAATCAAACTTTCTTTTGTGTGTGCCGGTGTAATAATATTAACGGCAATAAAAATGTATTTTGTATTTAGCATATTATTTATTTATCTATTGATACTCCTTGCAAACACAAATAAATGGTACATGTAAGGGATTTATATAAAGGTTACAATATCTATAGAAAGGATAGATCTGAGCTGACTAGTTGTAAACGCTGGGGCGGAGGTGTGCTGATTGCAGTGCGGACAGATTATCAATCTAATTTAATTGAGGTTGGACAAAGTAATGTTGAACAGTTGTTCGTTTCTGTTTGCCATGGATCTGAGAAGATAATAGTGGGGGCCATTTACCTGCCTCAGCCCTTAACTGTTGATGTTATTCAGGCTCATTGTTCCACTATAGATGACATACTTCAGACATGTCCGGAACGTAAGCTGTGTCTATTAGGAGATTATAATTTGCCCAAGGTTAACTGGACTAATGATGATATGGGTGTGTGCATGCCAAGTGATAATAGGGATGTGGTTAGATTGCTTAGTGAGTGTTTTGCCTATAATCAGCTTTTTCAAGTAAACAATATAACTAACGCAAATGGTGTAATGTTGGACTTGGTATTTACACATGAAAAACTTGCGTCTGTGGATATTGCCCAGGAATGTCTACTTCCATGTGATCAGCATCATCCTGCCCTTGTTATTGGTGTTCCTATTTCAGTGCGGTCTAGAGACTTACAGTATGACACTCAATATTATGATTATAAAAGAGCAAATTATGTTATGTTAAACAATTTTTACCATTTAGTTGATTGGAATAATGTATTAGGTTCCATTGAGGATGTTAATGAAGCAGTAAATATATTTTATAATCTGCTATATCAGGGAATAAGCCAGTATGTTCCTGTTAATCGTCTCAAAAACCCCAAATTTCCTAGATGGTACTCGGATGAGCTCAAAAGTAAAATTTTTGAGAAAAAGATGTATCACAAAGAATATAAAAGGACTCATCTGTGGTGTCACTATGAAAAATTTTCTCGTTTAAGATCACAGTGTAAAACGTTAAAGCATAATTGTTATTTGAATTATGTTAATAATGTTGAAAATAATTTAAATAGTAATCCTAAAGAATTTTGGAATTTTTGAACTCTAAGAGGGGGGTAATAGCATTCCAAACTATATACAACTAAAAGATGTAACAGGAACAGATGGGCAAGCAATTGTAGATATTTTTAAAACACACTTTGAAAGTGTTTATAAACCGAGTGGTGACTGTGAATACTTGCCTGAGAGTGAGAGTCCTCTAAATTTACATGATTGTTCAATTTCTGTGGGGAAGGTTTTTCAATATGTTTTAGATCTAAAACAAGGTATTGGTCCTGGACCTGATGATGTGCCTCCTGGTTTACTGGTAAATTGTGTCTATTCTCTTTCGAAGCCTCTTTATTTACTCTTTAACCTATCACTTAAGAGTGGTGTTTTTCCTGAACGATGGAAACATAGTTATATCACACCTATACATAAGAACGGAAGCTACTCTGATGCTACAAATTATAGACCAATTTCCAAACTAAGTACAATCCCAAAGCTTTTTGAAAAAATTGTTTGTGATGACATTAAACACCCAATTATGTCTATTATGATTCAGGAACAGCATGGCTTTTTTGATGGCAGATCCACAACAACAAATATGTTGTTGTTTACACAGGCAGTGTTAGATGCCTTGGAGAGTGGGTGTCAAGTAGATGCTGTGTACACCGACTTTAGTAAGGCATTTGATACTGTTGATCATCATATTTTAGGGAAAAAACTAGAAGCCTTTGGTTTTACTGGTACATTGCTTAAATGGTTAAAATCTTACTTGAATAATAGAAAACAATTTGTAAAAGTAAAAGGTTTTGTATCACAGGAGGTGCATGTTACATCAGGTGTCCCTCAGGGTAGTCATTTAGGTCCTTATCTCTTTAATGTTTTCATTAACGATCTTAGAAAGGAAGTCCAATTCGCACAACCCCTACTTTTTGCTGACGATTTGAAATTGTTTGTACCTATAAAATGCTTTCAAGATGCTATTAACTTGCAGGATGACTTAAGCAGAGTGAGTGTATGGTGTGATAGAAACAGGATGGATTTAAATGTAAAAAATGTAAAACAATGACCTTTCATCGGTCACAGCATCCACTCACTTATGTTTATGGTATAAATGGGGAGCCGTTAGAAAGGGTTAACACCATTTGTGATTTAGGTTTACACTTAGATACTAAATTAGACTTCCATATCCACTATGAACATATTGTAAACAAATCTTTAAAGTTGCTGGGTTTTGTGTGTAGAAACACTAGGGATTTCCGTAACATCAATAGTTTGAACAATATTTATAAAACTCTTGTCAGATCAAACTTAGAGTACCTTTCCTGTGTGTGGTCACCCTTTTATACAGTACATATACAAAACATCGAGAGAGTACAGAAAAGGTACACTAGGTTTATTTCATTTAAATTTAACTTTACCCCGGAATCCTATGATGTTCGAAGACATAGACTGGTCTTGGATTCCTTGGCGGAACGTAGAATCAAGGCTGATATTTTTTTCTGTTTAAATTGATTAATGGAAACATTGATTGCCAAAGCCTTTTAAATAAAATCAATTTTCGGGTTCCGCCAAGGAACACAAGAGAACAGTATCTTTTTGCTGTAGATTATCATAGAACCAATTACGGCAGGTTTTCTCCTATCATGAGAATGCTTAATAATGGAAATAGAGTAGACAAAGACTTTTTAGTTTCTCCTTTAATGTATTTAAAAAAATGTGATACGTCTTGAACTGTGATGTGTAATGTGATATTATTAGATTATTATTTATAATTAGTACAACTTATGTATATTTATTACTTAAATTATTGTGAATATTAAATTTTTGTGCAAACATTGTAAATTTGTAAATGGGTTTTGCCCGTAAATAAATAAATAAATAAATAAATAAACAAACCTTTTGCATAATTTTTAAATTAAGAAATTTGATTATATCCTGCAATAGTTATAATATATGTTTTGCACCGTGATTTGCTTCGTTCCCTTTGCAAGGAAAAGTATAGTTCTAATTAGTATATGGAAAGAGTTACTAAGATTTAGAGAGTAGTAAGCTTGCAAACGATATATAGGCACATGTTTTGTCGTATTTTTAAATAAACATAAAACTAAATATATCCTTGCAAAAGAAACTACCAAATTATGGCGATGGTCTCTTTAAAGTACCTAACAGTAAACTTTGTTTTTCTCTAATCCCATGTATTAAAAGGAACACACACAAAAAGAACATGCTTACGAAACAAAAATAAAATATCTATAAAAAAATCTAAAAAAATAACATAAACTAACAAATACAATTCATGCGTACACCCAGTCCAAAATTATACTATAAAAAATGTGTTAGTTGTCCCTGGAAACCAAAACGTATTGGAAATAAAAATAATTAAATAAAACAAAGAACAGAAAAGTATAATAGTGAAAAAGAAAAAAGTAACATTAAACAAAAAATAAAAGTCAAATAATTTTTATATTAAATATTAAAAACTTAACAATTAATATATCACACTTGTCTTTAGCGATTTTTGTAAATTTTCAGTTTGTTTGAGACCAATTTTTTTAAAACTACAAAAAAGTATGTTTCTCTTTAAACTTAGTTCTATTGACAGTAACTAACTGCATAGTTGTAACCTACTAATGTCCCCAAAACATGATCTTGGCATTACGTTCCAAAATAAACTGAAAAATATAGCTCAAAATTCGCAAAAAAAACGGGACTAGTAAATAAAGGTTAAAAAAATCAAATAAAAAGAAAACTAAGACTTTCTCAAAAATCACATAACCGCACACGACGCAATGGGAAAACTTTGGGAAACTTACAGGGATTTGAGGGTAGCTACCGGCTGATGATGAGAATGTATGAGATCGGGGAGCCAAACCATATCCGGGTTTTGGAACATGTCTCAGCGCACTCACAACTGACAACAAAATTCATAATACAATACAATGCTTAGGCAATATAAAAGCTTAGATATTTCAGTCATAACCAGTCAAATTAATAACTCAAAGAGCTTGATGCAATTTTAATGGTAACATGAGGGGCCTTTGCGACAATGATAAACATGAGGTTAACAAAATAACGTAAAAGTAAATGTTCAAAATTTACCAATAAAAAGTTATAGCAGTTAGTCGCTTCTCCTTTTCTTCGATTACATAAAAATGTTTATATTTTTCAAATTTTACACTTGACATTTGGGTACCACCAATTTTCTAAAAAAAATATAGACCTGCATCTTATCTGTACTTTTTGAAAGTCCTTCATAGTTCTGAAAGCTACTGTAAATACTGTTTGATGCTTTAAAACGTTTTTTTACTATTAAAGGTATTAAATATTAGAAATAAGTGAATTTTTGAAAATAGATCTGGGTTAAAGCATTGTCTGAGTATTCAAGCAATTGTTAAGCCGCGCCCATGCAACAATTCGCCGTCATATGTTAAACATGTGTATAAATATTTTTGTAGCATAACGTTATTTTAACAATATATTATTTTTAGTATGTATCTTTTCCTTGCATCCAACACTTTAGTTTATTAACATGACTTCGCATTCTTATGCGTTTTTATAGAAAGATTAATTTTATTGTAATTCTTTTTTGGCTTATATACATTAGTTTCTGAAGTTTTATTTTATGTGTAATGAACTTTAAAAGGTCCTTTACCGCCAACGTAAAAAGTAAAACAGAAAAATATTTACGCTGTTTTTTTCTATTAAGTCTTTCAATGCGAATAACATTACTTGTTTATGTTGTCATTTCACAAAGACATTACAATATGGTAACATTTAAAATCGTTCTATAAAACGCTACAATTATCTATACAATAAAAATTAAATAAATTTGTATTTTTTGTTAAATAAAAGATTATTTTATGAATAAAAAAAACGTATCACATTTTATTAGCTTAATCTATCATAGACATACATATTTATTAGATACATTCAAAGATCTCCTATCCAGTTTAAGTATGTGTGTGTTCTTTTGAATATTTCGATTGTTAGTCAAATAAAACTGCCCCTATGAACTCTAGCTTATTTTTAAAAAGATCATATTGAAGAAATATTATTGAATAACTAACAATATAGTTCGCTACTACGGTGGGTAAAAAAATCTACTATTTTAATTTTGACTTCTGACATTAAAAACTTAGTTTCTAGCCACCTCCAGAGTATGCTCGCCAACGATGAGCCCTTAATTTTAATAGAAAGATCCGCCTTATTACAGTATTGATTTTTTTCCCAGTTCAATACAAAAAATTAATATCTCACCATTCATTAATCATACAGCAAAACTCCTAGAAGAGTTTTGTATAGAAAATTAAAAGCTTACAAAAAGGTCTCTCACTTTTGATAAATCTAACTGTTAAAAGAATATTTAAGGCCAAAGGTTAAAGAATTTAAATAAAAATAACTTCTTTGTGAATTTTGTAACTTACTTAAAAAGTATTATCTCGGCTACAATAACAAGTGGAAGGGCGAGCGGAGAGTTTGAAATCTCTACTGGTGACCGGCACTGGCTACGGTATTTGGTGGTAAAAAGCGTTTTGAAAAAAAGTTTACATACATTAGAAATGCTCCGCTAATAATATTTGTTCGTTTCCAAGCGGCAGAGGCAGGGCAGGACTTTTTGCTCACGTATATTGTGGTATGACTGATTTAACAATACAAATTTTTTTATGCTACCACAAAGATCAAAGCCAGCGCCTCACACTCTCACCGGTTGACGCTTGGTATCCTGAAGCTGTAGCCTAGAGACGTAGAGCGTTTAATTTCCAATAGAAATAGTAGAAACTCAATTGCCAATAATTATTTTTTTATAAGTTTAAAATTCCAATCAAAAATTCTATTTTCTTAGAATTCTTCAATCTTTGACCCTAATTGTCTTTAATTTTCTTAATAGTTAGATTTATCCAAAAGTATAAGAGACCTTTTCGTAGAGCATTTAATTTTCTACACAAAACTTAGAGTTTTGCTGTATGAATAACGAATGGTGATGTATGTACTCATTTTTGTATGAAACTAAGAAAATATACAAAACTCTAATAAGGCAGATCTTCCTACTAAAATTATAAGTTTATCGTTGCCGAACATTCTCTGGAGGTCCTATAAACCAATTCTTTAGTCTCAGAAGTCAAAATAAACTTAGTCGATTAAATAGAGTGGCTCTTTGCTACAATTAAATAAATGTCATTGTTAATTTTTTAAAAGATTTTAATAATTCTATAAATAAAGAACAAATAACTAACTTGTGTTTTGGTGTGTTATTTTATGTCGTATTTTTATTAATAATTATAATAATAATAATAATAATATAGTAATAATAATATTTATTATTATTAAAACAATAATAATAAATATGAGAAAAACCAATATAAGCTTGTGTCTTCTTTGTCGAAGTACACTTTTATTATAGGTTCAATTTTTAATTGAGTAACAATCTAATACCTACAGCCCCCTTAACCTTACATTACACCCTACAGTACTTACATATCCATTTCTACTGGGCAAGGTGCTGGCCTTAAGTCCGTAACCCGGCCTAGGTACCATTCTTAACGACGAAACTACTGCACCGCACACAAAAAAAAAAGAAAACAGTGCAAAAATAATAAAAACAAAAAACAAAATACTTGAATAATAAAAAAATAATTGTTCTGTGATAGAAGCTGCCTTACTGCATGCAAAAAAATCTTAAAAAAATAGAAATGTGCTGCTTGGCAGAAAATATGAGTGTATAAGGGACAGTATAACAAATGTTCCCTCTTAAAACCGATCATTTTTGAGTTAACGCTAATTTAAACAATGTACTGACAGGGTTTTAAGTACAGTATGAAACTTAGGAGGGTAATTTCTCATAATTTTTTTATTAAAAAAGTTTCCATGAACATATTATGTCCAGACTTGCGCCACTGACTTTTAATGAATTTTTTATATATTTTTTTTACGATTAGGTAATTAAAAATGCATTTTTAGTCTTTTGTATTATCTTCGTATCTAGCCTCTTTTTCAAAAAAATTAGGCCACTTCCATTTATAAAATTAATAATAAACAATAATTTGTCTTAAAATAAATGAGCAGTCGTGTAGTTTATCATAAATCGTCATTTCCCTTATTTAATAAGGTTGAAAATGTATATTTTTTAATTTTGGATTTTATTCTATGTTATTTACAGATTCTTTTTTAATGTCTTAAAGTGGTTTTTTTTCTCGAAAAGCAAGCAAAATATAAAGAAAATACAAAAGACAAAAAAAAGTATAATTTTTAATTACTTAATCAAAGAAAGATATGTATTAAATCTTCATAAAAAGTCAGTGGCGTACTTTTTTTCTTATAATATTGCCAGTAGTGCCAACTGAGACGCCAATGGACCAAATAATCTTAACCTAGGTAGAGCTTAACAAGTAAGTGTCTTATTACATTAAATAAGTGTACCAAATTTAATCTAAATTGTCTAAAGGGTTTTTACGGGAGTTTTATGTTTTTTTTTTAACAAACCAATTTTTTTTTTAAAGTAATTCATAAAAAGGCATAAGAATTCACCCGCTTAAGTTTCGTACCGTTGTTAGCAATCTGTATAATATAAAATTAGGAATATAGCTTGACAAAAAATAACTGCAACTTTTTTATTAAAATTAAATTTAACAGAATAAATACATTTATATTAACGCAAATTTTATTCAGTTTTCAAGTAAAAACTTTATTTGGATATCTTATTTGCAAAGGTAGTCTATAGTACAAAAACTAAAAGATTTGTAAACAATATGAAGAGCACTTTAAAAAAAATATACTCGGTGTTTCAATTACTACCAAGGTATGGTAAAAATTAACTTCCAGAACTAACCAGAACTAACCAAAAAACTGGATCTAAAAACAAAAAAATCCCTTAAATTCCCGAACTTCTTAACATTTTAACACACTACTTGGGGGAGGGGGTCTAATCAAATAAACATGCTCTTTACTGGTCATTTAATAATAAAGATATTTAATTTTGTTAAAATATTTTTATATTTTTTTTAAGTTGACACTGATCATGCGTGTTACTTTTTGAACATTCCAACATTTAGGTTAGCACCTCACCTTTACAGTTACTTTTTGGCCAACAGTAGCTAGAAATTGAAATTTATCTTATGTCTAACTTTTTTATGATTAAAAGTGGGCAATTTTTGTGTACTATTTGTAGAATTTTAAAACTTGAATAAACATAGAAAATTAGGTACAAAAAACATCATATAATGAATAATTGTATAAAAAAATAGTCTGCAGCAAAAACCATTTGTCCCTGGGCCAGTAATAAAATAAATTTCACTTTTAAAACCTTTTTTGGGGGGTTCCTTTTGACGACTCTACCACGAATATACATACCGCCTATATATGGCAGCGGCCCTTAAACCCAGCCTGTCAGCGCCACTTTTTTGTCAGACAAGTTTACCACAATATTTTACATGCAATTTTAAACATTTTGCCAAAAATGGTAAGGGTTACAGTCATGAAACCATAAGGCTAAAACATGTTTCAAGTATCGGACTAGGCGGGTTACGTGACTGTAACCCTTACGATTTTTGGCACAATATTTAAAAATTGCATATAAAACACTGCCCGTCAAGAAAACTGACGCGTTCGCCCAGTCAGACACCCGAAACTTTTGACACTGACAGGCTGGGTTAAATCCCCGCTTCCATATATAGCGGTATGAATATTCCTGGTAGACTCGTCAAAAGGAACACACCTAAATTTTTTTAAAAATGTCCTTATCATGAAGTCCATTTTATTACTGGTCCAGGGACTATATGATTTAACTCGGTAGTTTAACATTTCCGTATCTACGACAATAATTGTGAACACAATACATACGGGTGTGTGTTTCAAATATGGTTCGACTTAGATGTTTGCCACTTTTAAATAAAATCATTTTAAACAGTTGTTTTTTGTACAATTTTCCATTTTTAACCTTTCTATCACTACTATTTGTATAGTCCTAAAAATTTTCATAATACGAAAATAAGATCCACTGTATTTTACAAAATTTTAAAATCACCTAACTGTAAAATCCAGTTAGTATTTACCACTTAAAAGCGACCCTTGTAAAGACTACTCACCGTTATAGTTCCATCCGCTGGGCCGGCTCATCGAAGACGAACGACAGCTCAGTGATCGGTCAAATTCGTCTTCGTCATACGGCCTAGGATGGTCCAGGTTACGTGAAGGACTGGCACCAATCGGGTTGTCATATCGGAGCCCATACGAAGGTTCTTTTTTAGCTGAAGGCGTCCTAAAATTTAAATAAAAAAGGTATTTTACGGCACCAGTTTTAAGCTGTCGAAAAAACGTACGAATAAAAACCAATCTATTTGCTAAAATAAAATCATAAAATACATGTCCTACATTCTTTTGGTTACTCTTTAGAGAAACGAGAATGGAACACTTTCGCCCTGTCCCTATTAGCTTTTTTATTCATACAAAATAAAAACTAGTATTTTGTTTATTATTTATGTAGTTTTTAATTCATAATTAGTTATTTATTATCACGTAGGGTATCCAAGTACAACAAAAAGGATGATTTTTTAAAAGGAACAATCTATACAGACTGTCCACGGATGGGGTTTACAAGGGGACCAATGGCCAAAAAATTCATTTTTTGAGATAAGGTTATTCTTTATAAAAAAAAATTTTTTGTAAAAAAACATAATTCAAGAAGAAAAAATGTTGATTATGTAGTATACAGGGTTCGCAAAAACTTCAAAAACATGATTTTTCTTCAAGAGTAAACTACCTTTATTTTTCATTTATAAGCAAAATATCATTTAGAATATTATTTTGAATGACTTTGATAACGTCATGTTCATATTGCATAAAACTGATTTTGGAGTTATCAAAAATTAATTATCTTATATTTTTAGATTAAAATTATCTATAATTTGCTTCCTAAACACCTGCTTCCTCCAGATTCCTATACAACACAATATTTGAGCTGTAAATAAATGCGATTAACGCGTTTTCGCAAAATTATGAAGTTCAATAAAACTTTGTAGTATTATTTATTATTTTTATTGATTACTAACTTTATTCTACATTAATTTTCCTAATGACATTTTTCTTAAAAATAAAGGTAATTTACTCTTGTAGAATAATCATATATTTTAGATTTTTGCGAACAATGTATACAAAATTAACATTTTCTCTTCAAGAATTCTATTTTTTTTCAAAAATAAAATTTTGGTTCATTTGTCCTCTTGTAAACCCCATCCGTGGACAGTCTGTGTATTGTATTACCGGTAGAAAGATCTTACAAAGCTTTAAAAATAATGTAATTTAAAAAAACTAAAAATCACGCTTTTTAAAGCACATTGAACTAAAAAGTTCAAAATGGTTTTTAAAATAATCTTACAACAATAATGAACTGAAAATAATAGTATTATTGTAAAAAGCATGGTCGTTTTGTGTCATTATTTCGCATATCGAGCGCACGACGCTTTTTACAATAATACTAGTATTTTTCATTCCCTACTGTTTTAAGATTATTTTAAAAATTATTTTGAACTTTTTAATTCAATGTGCTTTAAAAACTTTTTTTTTTCATTTTTTTTAACTATATTTATTTTCCACTTTAAGTCTGATTTATTGTAAAAAAAATAGCGTGGGCGGCCTATACGATCGGCGAATCCGACGTCAGTAAAGACCCGCGCCTTAGCCCGCTCCGAATACCGAAAGCAGGTAAAGTGGTGGGATATACTAACAGTCAGTCACTTGACATAAGTCCAAAGGAGAGTTTCATACTAAACTAGGGTGTTTCATTTAATACTTTAATATTTTTCTTTCCGGACACACGAAAATATTATGTTTTTTGAGCCGAAAAAAATACCTAAAAGTTTGAGCACCTAATTTTAACTTCAAGTACTTCCTTTTTAATTTTAAAGTTTTTCTATTTAATAAGCATGGTATTTTAAATCACGTTTTCTTTAAATTTCTATATCCTGGCTGATTTTGAGCTATAGTGTTTTTCCGCCATAATTTTTTAAGAAGTATTCGTGGTTTTTAAAAGGCCCTACATAATTTTTGTAAGTTGATTTGCACTGACTGAAAAATATGTAAAAAGGAAAAAAATACTTTTGGAGTCACTACAATCAATGCAAATCAACTTAAAATAAAATGATGAAGGACCTTTTAAAAATAGCAAATAATCTGTAAAAAATTATGGAGATACACACTATAGGTCAAAACACGGCCATGATATAAAAATTTAAAGAAAAATAATTAAAAATACATGCTCTTTAAAAGGAAAAACTTTAAAACTTAAAAGAAAAAACTTCAAGTTAAAATAAAGGGCTTAAACTTTCAGGATTTTTTTCAACTTAAAAAATTAAATTTTCCTTTATCCCCCAAGAATTTTTTTTTTTTTTTTTAATGAAACAACCTAAAAATAAAAACATGCATACAAGTGAAGCTAATAAAAGCATTATTTGACATATTATTTGATATGTCTATCTTAAAGCAAAATAACTGCGAGTTGAGTGAGTGGTTTTTAATTCTGATAATTACTCCATTATTGTAAACATAAAACTTACCTCGACGCATTTCGAGGATCTAAATGGGCTGCTTTCCACTGCTTTATCTTCTCCCTCTCTTTAACATTCTTCAAAAGACTTTTCCTATACCGCTTGCTATCTTACTCAGCTCTTCTTCCTCTTTTTTAATTTGATGTCATTTAATTCTTTTTCAGTCAACCCATCTACTGCTTCTTCGTCCGATTCCACTCCTTTGTAAGAATCCGACCATCTTTTCCTACGTTCTAAAATATTAAACAGATATATAATAAATGAGATCATACAAATTTAAAAATTATATTTAAAATGCCACTTAACCTTAAACTACTGAGGTGGAGGCCTACCAAGCCATCACAAAGCAAAATTTTTGAATTACTCCATTCTTCAGCGCGCAACATACACGAACGTATTTGCGTGTGCAATTTCGGTAAGTAAATTCACTTTGGTAGGTCTCTTAGGACCCACCTCAATATTTTTTTGTTCTTACTATATTATCATTATTAGTGTGCCATCAGATAAAAAAACTATTTAAAATTAAGATTATAAGTGAATTTGTTGATTTCTTAGATAATATTAATTAATACTTTGTGAATTATGATCTCATATGATTTTTACCAAAAAATGTTAAGTAATTTTAAAAATTCAAGTTCAAAAACTAAGACTTTGGGACATAAGTTTATATGAGGCTTTTTTCTTATTTTCCGTTCTAGAATCGCTCCGTAAAGTTTGTCGGTTGAGTTACTGGACACCCTGTATGTATGTAGGTAATTTGATTGATTGAATTTAATTGATGAAAAATTTGATGTCGATTGGTGCTTAAACGGTGGGGTTTATCGACTTTAATAAAGCATACCTTATTTTTTAAGTTTTCAATTGTCTATAAAATGGCCCCCAAGCTTTGCGATATCTGTCAAAATAAAAAGTTATGATGTAAATAAATTTTAAGTTTCAGGTAAAGTGCCATCTGGCGGTATTACAAAAAAGTACTTTTATCTTAAAATTTTAGAATCTGCAAAGCTCGATTCGCGTGCCAAATGTCAACTAGATTGGTTAAAAAATAAATGGAATATGGCGAAAAAACAAAACTAAAAATTTAACTTTTAACCCCTGTAACTTGGTAACCAGGGAGATTTCGACATTGTGTGGAAGGACTTACTAACATTATTTTACATTGCAGAATGACCCCTTAAAATGTACTAACGCATTTTCCGAATACCCTGTATAATAATTAATCACTTAACCCTAAAAAGGTATGGATGTTGAAACATAAGCTCATGCATGCATGCGGAACTCTGCGGCCCCACGTCAGTGTTTACGTAAAATTAATTCCACCTCAGTAGTTAAAGGTTAATATCACTTAAATGTCAAATTTTTGAGCACATCTTGTACGCGTATTATATTTGAACTACCGAATATACGAGGTTTGCTCAACTTGATTTTGGCGAATTAATAAAGTAGGTCACAGGAATTAAAAAATATTGCTTACAAACGTATTTTATTGTTTGTTTCCGAGATGTTGAATGTTTCGTCACACCTTGTTGTTTCCTCTTTATACCGTCTAAACCAAGAGAGACAAAAAAATTACATCACTGACGTTAATTTAGGTCGTTATTATTAAAAATACCGCAACGATATACAGAAGCCGAACAAGTTCTTATTTTAAAGATGGTAAAGTATTTTCAAATGGAGAAAAAGAAGATAAACTCTATTACCCGTAAGTGCGGTATTTAATGTAAGTTAAAAATATTTTAATTACCATCGGTTTAAAGTTTTATAAATAAAATAAAGTAGTTTAATAAATATTTTAACGTCTAAAATAAAAAGTCAAAATTTGTTTTTTTGGTTTAATATACTATAATATGTGCATTTCTTTAATGTCCCCCCTCTTTTATTTTTTGAACGGATCAATTTAAAAAAGTAAAATTTTGGGATATAAATTGATGCATAAATACTATATTTTGAAGGGAAATTTATAGATAAAAATTTCAAAATGGCTGGGCGCCATCTTGGAAAAAAAAGTTAAATGGAAAGGGGTGTCTTGTGGCACATAAGGCCCTGATGAGTACTTAATAACCGTAGAATATAAAGTCAATACCTTTACCTAATACAAATTGGCTATCTTTTAAAAATTATCTAGGTAAATATCTGATTTGGATGGCGATATTTCCAAAACTAATAAAGTAAGATGTACCAAATGTGGTGTTTTCCTAGAGCTCTTTAAAAGATTGTTTTATTGGTTATATTGGTGATAATATACAGGGTAGAAAAAAGTATATAATTTTTTAATAAAGCACTCTGTATAATATTATACCATTAAAAAGATCTTTAAAAGAGCTTTAAGAAAATACGACATTAAGTACACTAACTTTCTTAGTTTGGGAAATATGGCCATCCAAATCAGGTATTTAGGTAATTTTTAAAGTAGCGCCATATTGTATTAGGTAAAGTTATTGACTTTATATTCTAGGGTTATAAAGTACTCGTCAGGGGTTTTAAAATGATAAGTCACAAGAACCCCTTTTCCATTTAATTTTTTCCCAAGAAGATGCCCAGCCGCCATTTTGAAACTTTTATCTGTCAATTTAATATAATATAAAAATATAGTATTTATGCAACAATTTTAGAGCCCAAAATTTTACATTTTTAAATTAATCCGTTCGAACCAAAAAAAAGGGGAGAGGTATTAAAGAAATGCACTGAATGTCACAATAAACGACCTGCCCTAGTCTGGATATGACGTCGGGTAATGTCAAGAAACATTCTCCACCTCTTAAACCAAGTACAATACCTAAACTAAACTGTTCACAAAAATTAGTATCAGTAACGTACCTGGATCTGTATATGGATAAGGTGGAGCGGGAAAATCATCTCTTTCAATCTTGAGTGGTTCCCCAGGTGGAGGCGGTTTGGCAGCGGGATAGTGACTTAGTTCTATCGGTTCCTCGTTGTTCATATGAGGTGACTTCGACCTGGGAGTCTCGCTTCGGATGGAATCCACAAGGACTTTCATGGCCGAGCGGGAACCGTATCGCTTTCCACCAGCACCGGTTGAGGAACGTAACGAGTTTTGAGCTAGAAAAATAAACAGAAAATACATTTAAGACTGCTTATTCTACAGGGTTTATACTTATATTTTGCCTCCCACTTACAATAATAACTAAAAAAGTAAAAAAAACACTTCTTGTACATACTTGTTTCATGGTTTTTTATCTTTTGAGCATAAAAAAATAAATAAACATGAAAAAGTTAATAAAAATGATGAGGTACGCTTTTTTAATGGAACACCCTGTTAAATTATGTCACCGTTAAAGAGGCCTTTAAAGGATCTTTAAAAAATATCACATTTGATATATCTATCTTTATTAGTTTCGCCAATATGACCACCTAAATTTAAATAAAATTAGATATAATTTTACTACATATATCTACGGCACTAAGCTTAGTGTTAACGACTTAGACCTGTAGATATTTTTAATGAAAATTATATCCGCTATTTTTCAGATTTTTAAACTATTAAAGATACGTGGTTACTTAAATTGGGACAAAGCTGCTCATTTTTAGGCTTAACAATATTTCGTTTTAATAATTTAAGCTGTTCCGGAGTTTTCCGAAAAAAAAACACAAATTTTGCGAAATGGTTTTAATTTCTTTTGAGTTAATTTAAAGAGATATTTTAAAATAAATGACACATTATCATAACCACTTTTTTATTCTACAAAATAATGCCATTAATTTTAAAATTCGACGTTTCGTCTTTGAGCCGTCATTATCAACTTTTTTTTAATAATCGGCTTATTTGATTTTTACCATAATAAACTCGTATTTTAATTCTAAATCCAAGCACAAATCGTCGCTTTAAAAAAACCGCTTAACATCGTTTTAGGTAATTTTAAAGGAAAAGCTAAAAACTGAATGCTTAGTACAGATTATAATATTTTTTACTGAAAGGTGATACGTAGGTTATTTTAGGAGTACTACTGTATTATTTCTTTGTAAAATTAATTGATATATTATTTTTAATAATTTTATTGAAAATAAGCATCCTCCACTTCATTAGTGCGTGTTTTTAACACGATTGCCACCATGAGATGCCTATCTGGCTTCACAATTAATTTTGATTTACAGCCGCGTGTATCCACGTAGGTATCTTAGGCACAACAATGTTATGGAGCCGCAATAGCCGCTTGCATTTACATTTGCTACTGTTGAGAGGGGTCCCTGGGCTTATTAGTGAAAAAAAAATGTTTTATTTTTTTAGTTGTCACTTTTGTTGGGCCTCGTTAAGAAAATAACTAAAGAGAACAAGAGAAATGTATGATAAATGTAAGTGCAAAAAGGTGAAGAACTTTTTTTAGTTGTCACTTTTCTTGGGTTTCGGATCCTACTTCAGTTTTTGCCCCAGGGCCCCTGCTGACCTAGTAACACCACTGGTTTCGACCCCAAAAACCATCATTCACTATTGTGCCATTAAAATTATGAATTTATCCCAAACGTTTGGGTTAGTTTCTATTTGCAGGTAAGTGTGCACCATTTTTTTATGACAGGGTACGATAAAGCAAATAAGGGCGATGATTAGTTAAATTAAAAGCTTTATTTTTAATACACATTACTTAATGTATATAAATTATACAGGGTGTCCGCTAATTAATGGTACACAGAAAAACCACAGATTCCCTAAGCCAAAATATGAAGATTAAACCACACATACCTATAACCAAAAGTTGATAATAAAGAAGATACAGGGTGTTAAAGTAAAAAAATATTTTAATAACTTTTGATACAATTTAAATATTTTTATAAAACTAGGGGTTTTTTGACGTGAGCTACTCAGGTTTGATGGTAATTTTTATGTGTAAACCAGAGGAAGCTGACTACACAATTTATTTTTTTCCAAAACGTCCTAACTTTTTTGTGCTACTCTGTATGTACCACCTAAGTAAACCAGTAAACTTTCCTATGCTTTCTACACAAAAAAGGTATACTTTGTAAGAATGGCTCTGAGAAACCGTTTTTAAGATATTTGCATTTTTTAGTCCAACCAAAAAGTATATGAAAAATACAAAAATCATTCGTTTATCATAAGGCAAGTCTAGTTATGACCAATATGCTGTTAATAAAGGCATTTTTTGGTTGCACTAAACCACTTATATTAAAAAATCTTGAAAACGGTTATTCAGATCCATTCTTACAAAGTATACCTTTTTTATGTAGAAACCATTGGGTTACTGGTTTACTTTAGGGGTACATACAGAGTAGCACGAAAAAGTTAGGACATTTTAGAAAAAAAATTGTGTTGTCAGCCCCTCTGGTTTACACATAACAGATCTGAATAGCTCACGTCAAAAACCCCTAGATACCAAGTTTTATAAAAATATTTAAAACGTATTAAAAGTTATCAAAATAAATTTAAAATATTTTTTCACTTTGACACCCTGTATCTTCTTTATTATCAACTTCTGGATATAGGTATGTGTGGTTTATTCGTCATATTTTGGCATAAGGAATCTGTGGTTTTTCTGTGGACCATTAATTAGCGGACACCCTGTATTTATTCTTGTAGCTTCTTATTGAATTATCATAAAATAACACACATGCGTACAGAAACGTTTTGAATAAAATAATAATTTTTAATGGCAAAATAGTGAATGATGGATTTTTAGAATAGAAACGTCGCATAAATGTAAAGTGTGATATGTCGTTGGGTTTAAAATTAAAATACGACTCTAGTAAGGTAGAAACCAAATATTTTGCCTATTTAAAAAAGCATCATTTTGTAGAACGGAAAAAGTGGCAATTATAATGTGTCATAAATTTCTTTAAATTAATTAAAAAACAAAGAAACTGTTTCACAAAAATTTGTTGTTTTCTGGATCATTTCGGAACAGCTGTAAATTTTTAAATTTTTAAAATATTGTTAAGCAGAAACATGCGCAACTTTGTCCCAATTTAACCATTTCTGTGCCTCCTACCGTTTCCGAGATCGTAAAGGTGGCCCTCGAATTTGTAACAGTCTGTATATTATATGTGATATTTTTTTAAAGCTCTGAAAAGACCTTTTTATGGTAGGTGTACCAAGCACCTCCTTACAAGGAAATTTTTAAATGATTATTTATCTTTAAAATTGAAAAGATATAACTTAAGTCAATAAACAAAAAAATAGTAAAGCTTTTGTTTGCCCATCAGTTTTAAAGACAATTTTATAGAAGGTAAAAATACAGTAGTTAATACTTACATGTAGGTCTATGGAAATGTGGCGAAGTTGGCGGTCTATCATAGGGATCTATAGGTCTTTTTAAATATCCTAAGGTAGGTTCGTCCGTTAGGTAACTATAGGTGTATATCCGAGATATATCGTCGGCTAAGGTACCCGATTTGTTGTACTCCCTAAGGATTAAACCCGGCGAGGGGGTCCTGTAGGTGGTGTGAGTATAGTGGTGCTATAAATAGAAATGTATATATGAAATTGAAAAACAATTCATCTGGAGAAGCCCTAAACTTTCTAACTAATTAATATATTTTATTAAACCTACCCACTATTTCAATAAAACTGGAAAGTAAAAAACTGTTTTAAAAACATTGCAAAGCATTCAATATATTAGCATAAAACTAAAAAAAGGAGGAAACCAACCTTTCTGTGCATGCTTGTCGGACTATACAACGAGCCATTCAAACTAGGTGTGCGCGACCGCATCGAAAACTGAAAAAATACATGCAAAAAACAAAAATAAAACAACAATAAAATAAATAAAAAAGCATAGCAAATGTGACGTACTTAAATAATAACATTATAATACAGCATGATCCAAAAAAAATAGGCCATATAAACATTGTTGTTATTCTTTATTTTACAGGAAAATTCGTTCTCTATCAAAAGGGGTGCATGTCAAAAAATACATTTACAGACTAAATTTATTTTATAGGATATAATATTTTGGACCTTATTTTTCCAGATATCATTTAATATAATACCAAATAATCATGAATTGCAACAAAATAAGGTTCCTTCACATTTGGAACAAAAATCTATTATCAATTATTAACTGCAAAAGATATGATACTGGTTGAACTAAAAATATGCCCTAAGTCAAATTTTAAGCACAAAACTGTATAATAGATGTTAATATTTAGTTTAAAACATGTACAGGGTGGCGCCTTTTTGTTGACCTTGCAGGGTATATCGAAACCTAAAAGAGATGGAACAAAAATGATTGTGCAATCTTCATTTAAAGTTTTGAAACAAATCTAATGGTAAAAGCAAACCATGGTATTTGATTCGTTTTGGAGAAACAGAGTGTTTTTCCAAATTTTGTCAATTTGGCCAGACACTTGTAACTCGCTTGATATTAGAGATAAAAGAAAACCGTAACTAGAAAAGTTTTAGGGATTTTTACGTAAAATTCAGTGGCGTAACTACATTTTTGACCTTTATTTTAATGTTATAACACAAAGTTGGGTTTTTTTTAATAGTATATGTACTCAGCAATAGAAAGGTCTCCTTAAAAGCTATAAGAAATACCACATTTAATATATCTATTCTTAATAGTTTTGGAAATATGGTCATCATCAGGATTTTTTTAACGTAACACCCTGTATATTATTTTACCGTTGGAAAGCTATTTTAAAGAGGTTTAAAAAAATACCACATTTTATATATTTATCTTTTATAGTATTGGAAATATGACCATATAAATCCAAAATATAGTAGATATAGGCATTAAGATTTGGACGCTCATTATTTCCGAAACTGTTTGAAAAAATAACTTTAAATGTGGTAAATTTTTAAAGGTCTTTAAAATGTCGTTTTAATGGTAATAAAATATACAGGGTATGTTATTTTAAAAATGCTATTTATTTTTCGAATTCCGGACGATGGCTATATTTCCGAAACTATGAAAAATTAGATATATTGGGTGCGGTATTTTCTACGGCTTTTAAGGATGCCTTGCTATTGGTGATAAAATATACAGGGTGTTCCATTTAAAAAAACCCAATTTTGTGTTATAACTTTAAAATAAAAGTCAATGGAAAAAATGTAGGTACGCCACTGAATCCTACCAAAAATCCCTAAAACTTTCCTTTTACATATTTTTCTCTATCTCTTATATTAAGCAAGTTACAAGTGTCTGGCTAAATTGACAAAATTTAAAAACATTTTGTATCTCCCAAACGAATCAAGTTGGCCATAATTTGCTTTTACCATTAAATTTGTTTCAAGAATTGAAATCAAGATTGCGCAATCAGATTTGTTCTATCTTTTTAGTTTTCGTTATAACCTGCAAGGTCAACGAAAAGGCGCCATCCTGTACAATATAAATGGTGGTGGTTAAAAAGGTTTTGTCAGATAAGGACAAATTTTCATAAACGTAGTGTAAGGCTGTTATAACCAACAAACATGAAGCGAAATGAATTTATGTTTAGACTTGCGACTGAAAATAAAATAGCTATTGTTTCTGAGGTTGTTGAGATTGCGAAACTTTTACCGAGTGATTCTGATATGGATTCAATAGAATATGAAACCACCACGTCATATGATACTTTATCCACTTCATCGGCTTTAGAAAATATTTCCACTGGTGAAAAAGAGTGTTTGTTGAACTCCCTTTATTCACATGATTGTCATCCGGAACAAGTTGCTGTTTCGGCGGCGGCGTCAGAAATAAATAATGCTGAAGGTCAAGAAAAATGTTTTGATGAGACTCAATTTGCAAATAAGGAAAGTAAAGAGAAACTTCATGAATTAAAGCCTATTCAACCAGTCAGTCCAGAAACCGTAATAGAGTGTTTAGACGATTCAAATATTACTACTGGTGGTTTGCGATTTTCCAGTGAGAAAAATGGAGATATTTTAACTGAGTTAACCCCTGTTGATTTTGATCAATGTGTAGATAAAACTACTAATTTAACGAAAAATGAAGCGGATCTGTATGAATTAACACCTGTTGAACCATATATTTTAGCATCTTCAATAGAGGCTTCAGTGTATGAAAATACCATTAGTGATTTAAGGTTTGTTAAAGAGCAAAATGGAGGGTATCTATATGAGTTAACTCATGTTGAAACAGATATTTCTGGAACAGCAGTGGAGATTGCGGAAAATGCAAATGAAACTAATAGTTTAACATTCACCAATGGAACAAATGAAAATAATCTGCATAAGTTATTGCCGGTTGATCCACCTATTCCAAATAAATCCTTAAAGTTTACAGAGTGTACAAGTAAAGATAAGGAATACATGGTATTTAATAGTCCATCCTCACCGCAATCAAAAAGTCCAGCTTCCACTTTTATAATTTCACCCAGCGTAGGCGATGATGCTAGAAAATCAGATTCTTCTGCTTGGAGAAGCTCCGGCTCTGAAAACAATAACGAAGAGAACATTCTTGACAGTGACTATATTCTATCTGAAAATTCATCTTCAACTTCGGATTCTGTATCATCTTCAGAATGTGAGACGAACTTGGATTTAAACGAAGTAAGTTTATAATTTTTGTATTAGAGTTTTTTTTTATTTACAAATACCTTTATATGATGTTTTGCTCTTTCTCATAATTGCTTTTGATATTTTTTTATAGAAACCAAAAAAAATATTCAAAAAGCAAATTCAGGAAAAGTGTTAAACGTAGAAATCCAAAAACTGAACAACAAAGAAAATGTATGTGATATTCAACCAATTACGACTTCGGTAAGTTTAACAGGAATACTAATAAGCTAAATGCATATTTCTTTTTTGTATTTATAAAATAAAACAAGGTGGTTATTAATTTCGTTCCCACATTGAAGAAGAATATTTTATTGGTTATTCTAAAAAAGGCCTATAAGAATATAGGTCTATTTTTAAGTCACATAGTGTTAAAACTTCATTAATATGCAAAGTGTTTTTGTAGGTGTGTTGATGACTTTTAAAAAAATAGGTAATATGGCTCGTAAATATTAAATTTTTTAATTTTATATCTTAAAAACACTTAAATTTAGAGACAACATGTATGGGTGTTTAAACAAATTAAGTTGGTAATTAAAAGACACACAGACACACAACTACCCATAGTCACATACACTTTATATCTTCTTGGATATCAATTTTTTATTTCCTTATTTAAGAAAATTTTGTATGTATGTGTGTATGTTTTTTAAAACATTGTTATATTAATTAACATTCAGTTAAAGATACTCCACATGGTGTTTCACAACTTATTTGACAAAGAGCTAATTCTACAATAAAAAATAAGAAAAAAACTTCATATGCACATATGTCCTAAACGTAATAGTTTTTGAACTACGGGGTGTTAAAAATTTTAAAAAATTATTTTTTTAATAACTTTTAACCAATTTAGATATTTTTAAAAAACTATTCGTTCGCTTTCTATTCACCAGAAGACATTTTTTGGCTTACAAGAAAAAAGATTTTTACCAGTGTCGTCCATAAGCTTCTAATAAGTGTTCCAAACGATTTTAAACAGGTGTTTTAAATACATTTTTAATAATAATAATAATAATAATAAGTAAATCAGTTCTAGCTATGTCCAACCTTGACACACCGTTATTATTTCATATTTAATACTTGTTGGATCAAATATTTAGTAAAACCTTCCTGCAGCAGATTGTTTTCACCTGAACTGATTTTTTTCACTGTCGCAAAGGAATGTCAGGAATTCTAATTATATTTGTTTAAGATTGCCCTCAAGATGTTTACCAGACAGCAGCAAAGGTGGCCAAAATCTACTATCTTTGGTTGCTAGAAAAGGAAAGGGCAGAAGTAGTTTGAAGGAAAAAAATTTAAAACACCATTGATTATGGCTCCAAGATATATATGCCAGTTCTGAGAGCTAGTGAAGATGAAAATGAAGATATTAACATAAAAAGCCTATCAGAAAAGCTTCTCAACAAGCAAGTAGCGAAAAATAATGTTACAAAGAATAAGGAAACTACAGAATTGGGTAACTTAGATGATTTTGAAAAGATTGTAATACCATATCAGAAAAACCTCTTAGCAAACAAGTAGCTAAAAATAACGTTGTAGAGAGAAAGAAACCACAGTATTTGATAATGAGTTGAAATTAGAAAGTAAAGTACCAGGAAAGAAAAATAAAATAATTTCAGATGATGAAAACAAACAACCTAGAAAAAAACACGTATAAAAGAAAATTTTGAAAATTCTAAAAAGCCTGACGTCAAAAAAGTTTCTGGTCGTGTTCGATGGAGTTCCAGCAATTGATAGTTTTTTTCCTAAATCATATATTAAGAAAACTATTATGTTTATTTCAAATATCCCGCCGAAATCTTTTGGGTAAAACATCTGGCAACGACGCCTATCCCTTTGAGTAGTGTAGGCGCCATATTAGCTGCTGTTCAGCAAACATTGTGCGCAGGTGCATTTTTAAGTGTATTGTTTGATAAATTTTGCATAACAAATTAAGGTAAGTGGTTATTTTAATACAATTTTTTACTACTATTTTGTTCTCAATTTAATGGCAAACAGTGTGGTAAATTCTCATAGAAATTAGTACTTTCACATGTAATATTTCAAAATTTAGCCCAACTTCATTTAATCCAAAACAAGAGGGTATCAATCATTGGCAAGCAAAAGTATTTAAGGTGCTAGTTATTGATATACTATCAATTACTGGGAAGTAAGGTTCAAATTGCATTTTCTGCTTATTTAGAATCTTTGTTGGATTACGATGTTGCCAATATTTCGTTTTCATTTCATAGTTGTTCCTTCCCAGTCATTGATAGGGGTATCAATATCTAGGTCGAGTGATATCAATGACTGGACATTTGCGTTTATTATTTCAGATGGCCCCAAAAAACAATATACTCAACAACAAATGACTCAAGCTATCGAAGATGTCAGACGTGGTAATTCTATAGCTTCAGCAGCTAAGAAGAATCGGGTACCATTTACTACCTTGAATTATAAAGTAAGAGGAAAACTTCCAACTATATGTGCCATGGGTCCTCCGAGTATCCTGAAGCCAGAAGAAGAAAAACTTTTAGTTAAATGGATAGTGGAATTAGGAAAAATTCACTACCCCATTACAAAAACTCAGTTATTCGACAGTGTAGAATTTATTATTAAACAATCGCAGCGAATTACACCATTTAAAAATCAAAGGCCAGGAGAAAAATGGTACAAAGCATTTTTAAGACGAAACCCAGAAATATCTGAAAGGATATCCCAAACTCCTAACAGTTTCTCGAGTGGGGACGAATAAGCTTGCCACAACACCATTACCGCTAGATGTCCCTTCTCCCTTCAAGGGAGCATTATTTTGGCCAAACACACCAAACGCCACCAAAAAACGTCGACATTTCCTTTTACTGTTCTAAGTGGACAAAATTCACTATTTAATTTAAAGAATTCAACTACTTGTGCTAAAAAAGGAATAACCCAGTATCTCGGAATATCAATTATTTTTAGATATTTTTTTTGTGCTGATAAGAAATCGAGCCCTGAAAAGGTAGGTGCAATTTTATTTTGTGGATTAGTAAATATTTACAAGTGTAATTTAAGCAAGTGCTAGTTTAGTTAAATACTACTAAAAAAATTTTAAAATGGAGTTTCAATATCAAGGTAAGTTGCTTAATATTTTACAATATTAGGATAATTTTAAAAATATATTTACTGTAGAAAATCAACTTAGATTGGGGCGTTAACTTAAAAATGTATAAAAGCATATATTTGCAAGAAAATTTGTCAATGTCCCCGGATGTCCCCGGGCTAAATTTTATACATGTTAAAGCCAATTTAATTAGCTTCATTTTAGTATAAAATTGAGTTGCAACTTTTGGGTAGAACTATTTTTAAATTAATTTTTAGAGTCGACATGCGCCATTCCAAGAATGACCTTCTTTCAAGAATGGGTTAAAGCTCCATGCAAGAACGTAAAAATAAAAGTTTGTTTATTTATATTTCGTCGAATTTTGATTTAGAAGATATAACTGAAGAATCTTTAAGAGAGTTAAAAATAAAAATTTCAAGAATATCGAATAAAATAGCTGAAAAATGGGCGTCCTGTGGGAAATCCGAGGACAAATTTATTAAAAAATATAGCGACTGGCTAGGTGGCGAAGACTTCAATTTTTATTTTATTAAAAATGTCCCCCAACCTTCCTCTTCAAGTACGAGTGTGGGTAGGCCAAAAAAAGTTTTGAGGAAGCATCTTTTAGAACTAAAAGAAGGCGGGTAGTAGACCTTGTGAACAGTCGAAGTTTACCAGAATTGACAACTGCTGCCGAAGTTAGTTTGCGCAAGTCAGGTCAAAAAATGTGGCTAATATAGTAAAAGACATTGTAGCAGATCCAAGCAAAGCTGGCAGAATTAAAAAATTAGAGTCTATGAACAGGGGTCGCATGTTAAATAATGATGAGGCATTAGCTTACTATGTTGACTCAAAATCTAGTACCCACACTTATAAGCAAACCAGAAAATGGAGCCTTAAGGCAGGTCATGCAGTGTTTCCATCATATAAAAATGTACTTAAATCCAAAATGGCTTGCTTACCTCTATCTAATGATATCTCTGTAACGGAAATCCGCGCAGAGATAAAACTGCAAGCCATACTGGATTTAACTGTAAGTCGGCTTGTAAAAGTTCAGGAAAATGTCATTGCTAACGTATTACCTACTTCGACAAGTTTTACATTGATTAGTAAGTGGGGATGTGATGGGAGTTCAGGACATAGCAATTATAAACAAAAATTTACCAATACTGAATTTTCTGATGAATACTTGTTTGTTTTTAATTTTGTACCCATTCAACTTATAAGTAAAAGTAGTGATATTGTTTGGCAGAACCCCAGAACATCCTCAACTATGTATTGTCGGCCAATTAAATTTATATTTTCTAAAGAGACGACTGAGTTTACGGTTAGCGAAACAGAAATGATTAAAAATGAAATAGATACGCTGAAACCAACTTTGTGTAATATTGGGGATTTTGTAATAACTGTCTCCCATAATTTACTCCTCACCATGGTGGATGGAAAAGTTTGTAATGCGCTAACCGAAACTCGTTCCTCTCAAAATGTTATATTTGTGGAGCAACTCCAAAATCCATGAATGAGGAATCATTGCATTACGTTAGCAATCCTGAACATTTTAGTTTCGGTCTATCTACATTACATGCCTACATTCGATCATTTGAATGTCTTTTGCATATAAGTTACAAACTTGAAATAAAAAAATGGCAAGCTAAGGACGAGCAAGATAAGTTAAATATTAAGTTTAGGACAGAGATGATACAGAGGGAATTTAAAAACAGAATGGGACTTATTGTAGATAAACCGAAACCTGGTTTCGGGAATTCAAATGATGGAAACACTGCACGAAGGTTTTTAAAAATCCAGAACTTAGCGCGGAAATTACCGGGTTAGACCTGCAATTAATTAAAAATATTGGTTTTGTATTGGCAGCTTTAGCATCTGGTTACAAAATTAATTTAGAAAATTTTAAAAAATTGACGGAAGAGACGAGAAAATTGTATATAAGTCTTTATTCGTGGTATTATATGCCATGTACCTTGCATAAGATTTTAGTACACGGTGCCGAAATTATACAGCATGCTCTCCTTCCGATAGGCCAGCTTTCTGAAGAAGCTCAGGAGGCACGAAATAAGGACTGTCGTAGGTTTCGTGAATGCAATACAAGAAAAAATTCTCGCATAGCCACGAATACAGATTTATTAAATATGCTTTTAATTACATCTGACCCGGTAATTAACAGCTATAGAGAAACTCCAAAAAAACGTTCTGGCACTTTTCCTCAAGAAGTGCTAAATTTACTTGAAGCTCCAACTGTGACAACAGTACAAACATCCGATATTGACGAGGAGCTTCAAAACATTTCTTTAAGCAGCAGTTCAAGTGAAGAGACAAATGAAAGTGACGAGGAAATAGATTTATAGAATATATTTAATTTTCTGGTTTGCTTACAATTTTTATAAGTAATATTTTTATTTTTATACTGAGTGCGTTTTTTGAAACTTACAATGGCTATATTTTTTAAACCATGGCAAATATCAAAAAATAAAAAATACTGTTTCTATAAAACCCGGGGGAATATAACTGACGTATTTTTCGAAACCCATCTATCAACCCCTTAAGCTGCACCCCCAGTCACTTTAAAATCTTAAATGGCAACCCCTTATGTGACATCTCTCGGGAAAGCGTATGAAAAATACTTTTCGTTTGGTCATAAAAAGTTGGAGTAAAATCAAATACTACCTTCAAATTTTAGAAAAATCATACTTTATTATTCATAAAGAATACCAGAAAATGTTTAATTAAATTAATGTAAAATTATGTAAAAACTAAAAATAAATTAAAATAATACTCCCTGTAGAGCTAACCTGCTCCCATAAGAAGTTCTGGTTAGTTCTATTGCACAAGCGCTTTACAACAAAGACCAGTTGCTATCACTTTTTTCTCGACAAAATTCAGAAAGAGAACTAACCAAAACTAACCAGAACTTTTTAGGGGCGCGGGTTAGCTCTCACAGAGAGTATTATTTTTAATTTTTTATTAAATTTTAATTAATCGTATATTAATTTAATTGGACATTTTCTGAATTTTTTATTAATAATAAGGTATTATTTTTCTAAAATTTAAGGGTAGTTTTTGATTTTACCCCAACTTTTCTATAATTAACAAAAAGCATTTTTCATAAGCTTTCCAGAAAGGTGCCACTTAAGGGGTGTTCCCATTTAAAATTTCTAAGTGACTGGGGGTGCAGCTTAAGGGGTTGATAGAGGTGTTTTAAAAAATGCGTCATTTATATTCCCCCCCAAGTTTTTTTTTTTTTTTTTTTTGATATTTGCCTTGGTTTAGAAAATATAGCCATTGTAAGTTTTAAAAACGCTCCCTGTACAATATTTTATGTAGAATTTATGTTTGTGTTGGCTATATTAAATAAAAATAATGTTTTTTTTATTATTTTACTTTTAAATAGTCACATATGTATGTTTTTCTGCTGAATAAATAAACAAATTTCCTTAAATTAATTTTGTCCAACAAGAACATAACATCGCAAGCCTGGCAAGACTATCACAGAAAGAAAGAAACTGAAAAAAGAAAAAAATGGAAGAAAAGGAAAATAGATTAAAACTGAGGGAGTTAAAAAAGCTCAGAATCTAAAGAAACTCGAAAATAAGAGAAATCGAAAAGATGTAGATTCAGAAAGCTCTTCAGAGCAAGATTGGACTGATAGTGGGGATAGCTTAGACGACGTTGACATTATAGGCGATAATAGTCCTGCTATAGAATTTTGTGAGTTAAAACCAGCAGAAAATTTGTCTGTTGGAAATTTCCTTCTTGTGAAATTTGCTGGAGGCAAACGGAATACAATTATTTATAGATATGCTTGTGTGGTACAGAAAATATTCAAAAATGATTTAGATGTTATGTCATTAAGGGTCCTTAATGAAGAGAAAACCATGTTTAGAATTGAAGAGGCTGATGTTTCTTGTGTCCAAAAAGTGCAGTGTTAGGGAAGTTGCCAGAACCCAATATACTTTCTACAGGAGATAGGCTTAAATATCAGTTTGATAATCCTGTTAATGTATTCGAAGCTTAAAACTTTTGATTCATTTAAATTTGCAGTTAATGACAGTTAAGTAATTAAACCTGTTACATAATATGAAGCTTACTATTTTTTACATGCATATCTACATTTTTATAGTTTTTTCTTGTTTATATTACTGTGTTTTTCTATTTTTTTTTACGTTGAGTTAATAAAATAAGTATGAACTCATTTGCTTTTCTTTTAACTCATTTATGTTTTTCATGGCTTATTATTTATGTAATACATTTATTATGAATGAAAGTAACTCACTTATCAATTAATGGGATATCAATTGTTGGGAAACATCCTATTTTCACATATCAATTAGTGGGACATTAACATGGTTTTTAAAAAATATTTTTAAAATAAAACAAAATAATTTTTTAAACAAATATTATCATATAATATGATAAAGGGGACTTAATTAAAAGTTATTCAAATTTTATGAAAGCCTCATTTTTAAAATTACGCTGAAAAATACTCTTCAATGAAGAATTACTTCTAAAAGTATCAATAACCTTAAAGAGCAAAATAACCCCAAAAAACATGAATGCGATCAGTTTCTTAAGATTCATGGTCAACATTTAGTAAATAAGGATTGGGTGAGAATAAAAACACTTGTCTACAATTCGTTTAGATAGACCTAAGTTTTTTTATATACCACTATATTTTTTAAATTTTGTTAAAGTTCTTTAAGACAAAATTTGTTTTTAGAATTCTATTTTTCTACTTTTTGTTACATTTAAAAGTTTGCAATTATTTTAAAAGCCGTTATGTTTTCTTTTAATATTGACAAAACATTTTAAAAGACTGCAATTATTTTTTATTTAGCAAATGTTTTATATAAATAAATTATTTTTCATACTTTGGTATTTTTATTTCTTCCCCGATATTCTGACATTTATTCTAAAGTTATATTATCCCAACTCTGTAGCTACCTATCTCTAGTTTTTGATGGTGCAAAATTCTATATTCTATTACCTATTTTTTTAAAGTTATTAGAAAACAATACTCAAGTATAAAAAAATAAAACTTTTCTTTTCAGGTTCCCATTTTTAAAACTTTATCTTAAACAGAAAAAGCTAAAAAACATAGTTGCCAGATCAGGGGGCTTCTCAGAGGCGATAAAACGTCTCTGGCTCTTAGTATCCGTAAAATATCTACACTGTATATGCTGGAGAACTGGTGCGCCCTCTATAGTACGACATGGTGAACTAATGGCGTATAAGTTGCGAAAAATACCAACATACGAGTCCCTACAAATTTTTGTAAAAACTTCAGATGTCACTCTAGATCACAAATAAATAAATATACACCTTGTTTTTACGAAGCCCGATTCGGGCTTCGTAAAACAAGTCTGGGCTTCGGATGACCCGTATGATATAGCGTTTATACAAAGAAAGAATTTAAAATAAGACCATAATTTCAATAAGTGATTTTTTGTGACAAAACCTTCTTTGACCGCTACCTTCTCAAATATGTTTGTATCTTATGTTAACAAAATAAAATAGATGTTATTTATTTGGGTACACGCCAATTCCGTTGTTATTACAAAATTAAATAAAAATAAAAATTTAAACAAATAACTATTTAGGTTTTAAAATTATAAAATTTTAGCTTTATTTTTAGGATATTCTGAAAGTCGTTGACATTAATGTCTAAATAACACCATCAACTTACAAAAAAATGGCTAAAAGATATTAAAAAAATTTGCAAAAGAAAAAACAATGTATACCCATGTTAAAAAGACGTTTCTAAATTAAAATTACTCAAATATCTTTTTTAAATATATTATTAATATATCTATTCAGGGCAAAACCCAATTAGTTATCGTTTTTTAGGAGCCACTACATTTCTGTAGGTCAGCCATAAAAATAAGATACAAAATTCATATGCAATAATAACGAACTAGCATATCTGAATATGCACAATCTAGCACAAAAGTGAAAGAAAATAATAAAAAGACACTTAAAGCAATCTCTTACTTGCAATTCACTAGCACCACTAGTACTATGTCTATCAAAGTCTCTAGTACTAACGTCTGTATCGGTTATGTTTCCGTTTTCGGGACCATTTAAAATTCTTCCATCTTCTGTCTGCGGTCCTGGACCGCATCTTGAATGCCATACCGCACCACCCTATATAAAAACAATAACTAAATTACTACAAAAAATTTGTCACTGCTTTTAAATTTCGTTTTTGGCAGATGTGCCATGAACATTTTCTTTTATTGAAATTCGGTATCAATACCTGAAGATACATTTCTTCACCATCGCCAAATGGATCGCCACATTTAGAGCACCTTGCACAAGTTGGGTGGAAATGATGGTTATCTCCAGCCTAAAAAAAGATATAATTGTTTAGTAAAAAACAATAAATTGTTTACAGGGTGGGGGACTGGGGAAGTCAAATTTAAAAATAAAAAAACATGGATATATCGAAATCGATAAATATCGTTTTAGCTAATATCGATTATTTGATATATATATCAGTAGTTGAGAGAAAAAAATATCGATAAATTATCTTATATTACATATTTTTTATTCCTTTATTTATTTTTTACAGGTAGTGGATAAATAAATACGGCATAATATGTAGTCAAAATTAACTTGATACTTTAATTTTTAAATTTTACTGCACAACTTGTTTGACAGTCTTAAAAATTTAAGTGAAAGAATAGTTTTTTTCTTTGTCTTATTTACAAAAATATCGAAAATATTGAATATCTATATATCGAGAAGTTAATATCGATGTAGATAATCGATATTTGATTTCCGATATATCGATATTTGAAAATAATCGATATATCGTTGCCATCCCTTCGGGGACATCTCTTGGATTCATATACAGTAAAAACTTAAAGTCCACCACCCTCCTTCTAAAATCTGAACCGTTCAGTATATTCTGTTGAAATTTGGAAAAATAGTATATGAACAAGGTCTGAATTTTTAATATATCAATGACAACTTTAATTGTCAATCTAACAGCTGGGCTGAATATTTTTTAATGGAACGGCGGGTTTTAAGGCACATCATTTTAAAATATAAACTCAATACTTTCACCTGGCGGTACTTTAAATTATCTAAATACCTTCTTTAGATCGGCATATCTCCAAAACTAATAAAGTCTAATATAATTATTATGGTATTTTCTAACATCTTTTAAATGCGATATTGGTAATCTAAAGTTTATTGGCTAGTATACCTTTACGATAGAGTGAAAAAAAATCGGTAACAGGTATAAATATTTTTATTCAAAATCCGTCGAGCGCTTTTGACCTTAGCAAGGCCATCATCAGGACGACACTAAAAGTAAGTTAATAAATAGTTTTGTATAATAATAAATAAAATAGTCCAACTTACTTGTCAAAAATACAGATAGCTACTTCCAGTCATTAACTTAATAAGTGTAAAATACAAAAACACATTCCACTAACAGTAAACAAAGAATATATTTACGTACATAGACAATGTTGTATTATAATTATTGAAAAATGGTAAGAGGAATTTGCAAAAGAAACCCAAAAAAGATATAATAATGTGCCTATTATATTAACTGCACAGGCCGTTGTACAAATAAATAAATTAAAAACATTATTCAAGCCGACGAACTTTTGTGTCGTGGTTTGTAAACAAAATTTTGGAAAATTGGTTAAAATTTGTATGTCGAATTTACCTGAGCATTTAAACAATTGGGACTCAGCAGAGAATTTCTTGCGATTTCCAGGTCTTCAAAAAGATTAAGCCTTAAACCCTGGTGGTTAATGTTGTGTAGTATCTTGCAGTTGTGATGATGACCTAGCTAAGGTCGAAAGCGCTCGACGGATTTTAAATACAAATATTTATACCTACTAACGATTTTTTTAACGATATTGCTTTTTTTCTACGCTGTAAATTATACAGCGTAGAAAAAAAAACACAATTTTTCAAAATGTAACACCCTGTATATTATATTACCATTAAAAAGGTATTTAAAGGAGCTTTAAAAAAACACCACATTTATTATATCTAAATTTTCGGAAATGTGTTTAATTAATATATTTTGTGGTAGGTAAAGGTACTGAATTCATATTCTAGGGTTCTAAAGTTCTTGTTAGCAACATTAAAATGATGTGCCACAAGACCCCCTTTCCATTTACTTTTTTCCTTATATAATGTTTAGCTGTATCGTTAACATTTAAAAGTTGTCATTGATGTGTCAAAAAGTGGAGAGTTCGCTAACAGACTATTGTTTTAAATTTCATTCGAATACACCAAATGGTTCAGATTTTAGAAGGAGGAGACGAACTTACGGGCCTCACTGGGAACACATGAATATAATATGACAAATAACTATACTTTTTAGAGTTTTTGTAGAACTTGGTATAATGTAATTTAGTGAGACACGAATGAAAAGAAGTAATGGCGAAATTCAGGGTAACTATACTATGTTTACTATAAATTGAGAAAAACACCTGAATAAAATATGTATTTTATTGGTTTAAAAAGTCAGTAACCCTAGTTACCCCAATAAAAAGTGTATTTTATTGGTTTAAAACTACAGTAACCGGAGTTACTTACTATGTACTAATTATCAATTTATAATGGCCAAAGTATAGATCTTTTGGATTTGTTGACTGGCGCGTTTACTGTTCTCGGCTTCAAAAAAGAAGGAAGTTATATGTTTGACACCTTTGTTGTTTTCTTGTTCGAAAAAGTAAATATCCGCGGTAGTCCCATAACAAAACCAAGTCAGGATCGCAAGGTAGGAAGGTACTAGACTTATTGTTTTTCTCTGACGTATGTTGTTCGTGCGGCAAAGCTGTCTTTAGTAGTTTTATGATCAGGTATTAACCTATGCTGAATGCTTTAAACAATCAATGTAGTAAATGTAACGTCAAAATGTTCTAATTTGTCATGTGATTGTCATTTAGCTAATTCATTTTTTAAAATTTTATTTTATTGTGGATTGCGTGTATTTTATTTTGTGTCAAGTGATTCCATGTATACCTAATTTATACTTAATAGAGGCAGTATTGCCGTTCTGTGCGAGCAGTTTACGTGAGTGGTGGTGTATGGTCACCGATAAAATAATAATAATAATAAAAAGCTAACAAGAGAACAAAATAAATTCTAGTATGCATTGAAACAAAACGCAAATACAAAGTGATGTGTAGTTTTTATAAAAAAGATGTAACCACGTGCGAACGGCAGCTCTCCGTCGGTAGGCACTATGGGTTGAGTAAGGAGTACTTATACATTTAGGGCGCCACTCAGTTAAAAAAAAATAGAATCTCTATAACTGAGAAATAAGAGACCTTAGTGTGAGATGTTGGATGAAGAAATAAAAGATTGAGGTAAACTTCACATATCATGATACAATTAATATATAATAGGCATTTCTACAATATTTTTGTAAAACTTCTTAGGTTCGAAGTCTCAAGATAAAATCAAATATGTATAATAAGTACCAAAAACCAAATATGTACAAAGAGTTTTTTTTTAATAAAAATTTTTAGTTTTTATTAAAATTAAACTAGATCAATTTCAGGAAGGTTTTAACTTATGGAATTAAATTTTATCAAACCTTACTAGTCACAGAGAAAAACATTGCCGCTTAAAAGAAAAATCATATTTCTATGATTTCTCTTGGAAAACTGGCCTATTGCGGAGTTTCCAAGGTGGCTTGTTTGTGGCTGCTTATGCTTAATCAATTTAACAGTTGAAATCGTAAATCGGGCCAATAAAAGTTAAAACCATAAATCGGGCGTAATTGTACCCCAAAAGTAAAACCCTCTATCTGAGGGTTCACAAAGACAAAATATTTACAATTTTGTAGAAAAAATCTGATTTAGGTTTTAATAATCGTTTTTTTTTAACACAAGTGCCCACAGAAAAGGGTCAAGGAAAGAGAGCCTGCCAAAGGCAATTTACCGTCGTTGCGTTCAATCGGTAGCAGAATTTTGCCAAGTTTGCCGAAAAACAAGATACTCCAGCAATTTTTATTACTACAGGTAGTGTAAAAAATTTAATAAATTAAAGAAATTGCAACAGTGTATAGATATTTACCAAGATGAGCTGGGCATGCAGTATTCCTGCAACCCGCACATTTAAATAATTTAAAGTTAACGGCCAAATTATTATAATTTATGGCGAATGCGCCGGTTTGTCTACAAAATTATTATAACATTAAGTCCATTGTGTAATTTTAAAATAAAAATGCTACTAAAGAGTGAAAAAAAACCTATTTTCAATACATGCACTTCTAGAAAGACAACATTTTGTATAAAAAATCGGCAATAATATAATAATTATAATGGAGTTCCATGGACATTTATTAAAAACCCAAATAGCACCCTACTCTGTCTTCCCTAGATAAACCACCTTAAAACCGAACATCCATAACCATCAAGATTTTTTTAAAAATACTGAAAGTTCATAAGTGATCAAAAAACATTCGTAACATCGGTCAAGAAGTCAAACTTCTTTCTTAATCCTTCATTTTCTTTGTTTGACCTTTACAAAAGCCCATTGTCTTTACACTACCATTCATTATTCCGACTCCTTTCCTTATTGCAACAACATTATTAATGGTACTGCCATTTATGGCTAAAAGTACATTTTATATACCTACTCACTTCCTGGTGTAGGAAGTACCATCAAAGAAATTAACATTCAAACAGGATAATTCGAGTGCAATTATGCATTTGGTAGTACTAATTTTGGGATAATTTTATTCAAGAAATGGCGCTTGTTGACGAGTACTAACAATTAGTACTTTCACTCTGATACGAGATAACCGGTATTAAATGGTACTGTTTTCGGCGATTTGAATAAATGTATGTTTTAGTAAGTATTATGCTAATGATAGATGTTTTTAAATAGATGACTGAAGGTAGCAATTATTTTAAATAGGGAGAAGGCATCTAACGGTATTATGACGAGATAATATTTAATAATTAAATAATTATTATTTTTAATTTCCAAGATGTAGCAGGAAAGCGGAGGACCTAAAGGTATTGACGACTATAATTTTATAAGATTTTTTATCTCTCACTTAAGCTTGATTTTTTTGGGTCGGTGGTGGCCTAGCGTGTTAGCTCAACAACAGACGGACAAAGTGCAAAATGTATCAACGCTAATAAGGAGCCAATAAGGATAAGGACTAATGCGCCGGAACACACTTTGCCGTGTCATGAGCAACCGTAGACATGCGGACCCCACTCATTTGGTAGGTTAAGTAGTGCCCCCTGGGTGGGGACGAACTCTTAAGTTATTGCTCATAGGACCGTGGTTCGAAACCCACGTTAAGCTGTAGGTCCCGTCTGGCTGACATCACCCAGACGTAAAAAGACACAATAAGCCGAGCGGCTTCAGTGCATGGGTTATCCAGGCCTTATTCTAAGATCTAAGTTTTATTTAAGGATAAAATTTATCACATTAAAAGAGTCGAAAGAAGGATGCATGCCCAGTTTTTGTAAAATGTAAAGTAATCAATACAAAACAATATAGCATTAAACCTATATTTTATTACCTTATAAACCAAAACTAACACAAAAGGACTTAATCCCGTTACAAATAAGACGAACAAACGCTCTACGCCCTATGCCTGACAAAAAGTTTTCCATTAAATGTAATGTAACCTAACGCGTACGTGCATGTAAAAGTTTACATTACTTTCAATGCATCAGACGTAGGTCATAGGGCGTTCGTACGTCTCATGTGTAACGGCACTGATGTCATGCCACAAATGTCAAAATATTTTCAGAATATTTCAGTCTTTCCACCAAAACGTCGATTTTTTAATTATAATCATATAGTATATAAGTCAATAGGGCTGAACAGGGTCAGCTGGCTAAACCCCGGATCAGGACCGGAGCGGTGCCCTTTCTTTCTAGATTGACTTTTAGCGTGTACCCAACATTCAATTTTAAAGTTAAAAACATCGAATCTAAAAATATAAAATAACTAATAGGTATAATATATTTTTGAAAAACTTTCACATCATCAAAAAATATATATTTTTAAGAAAATCTAACAACACCACTGAATTATACGTAAAAATGTATACCAATATCAGTTTTTACTTTTGTTGTAAGTTACAAGAAAACCGATGTCTAGCTTAAAAAAGGAAAAATATAATTTCGCCCTGTATCTCAGAAACGAAGAAAGGTACCAAAAATCTTTTGGTGTCATCTTTCGTTTTATCAGAAAAGTATCAACACTGCGAAAACCGCAAGTCTCTATCTTTAATAATATCCAAGATAATAATAACCCTGCTTTTATAATTTATAATATCTAAAAAAACTCAGACCTGGCTGAAGGGTAGAGGTGCTAAACAAAGTCCTGAAATTTTAAATTCGCAATGATTCTTTAAAAAAAAATAGGACATCCTGAACTACATTTTATTTAACTTAATATATAGATGATTTTTTGATATGTTGTTCTCCTTTTTCTTCTGGGTAGACCATGGGCTGTCTGGCTGGCGGTAGCGTTGCGTTTATTAGTGCGCATCCTCCCTGTACAGGTGATAATTTAAGCTTTTGAAAACGTTTTAAGAAACCTATTTTCAATTTCTTGTCTTTAGATAGGTTAACCAAATATATATTTTTTTATTGCCAGACACTTTTATCATTGCAAATTATACAGTCGTCCCCCTTCTAACTTCTAAACCGTTCGGTAAATTTGATGAAACTTGGAACGATAATATATGACCAAGGTCTGCATTTTTTGACATATCAGTGACAGCTCTGAATGTCAAGGTCATAACTGCAATAGCAGCCAACCTAAAATTCTTGTTTTTCTGACGTTGCTACCTCCCGGACTATATGACTTAGATAGTATTTTTTGTTAATGAAATATTTAAAATATAATTGTAAACAGTTTTACATGTTGGATAAGCTTAAAAAATGATATGAAATGTATAAATACGACGTTGGAAGCTAAATGTAAAATTAAAGTTATTGGACAAAACTGTTTAGAATTAACTTTTGGGGGTGTTTACTGAACTGCAAGAAAAATGTGAATATTTAGGTAATTATGTTTTTGTGACATACCATATACTTAAATTATAATAATCAATTTTATGCGTTCAATCAATTATAACCGCTGTAATAGTTGGTGACAACTTTGACGTATCATACATTGTTTAAACGTCAAGATAACCGATTGGTAAATACTGTTTTAGAATTGGTTCTTAGCCTAAAATTTACGAATGTATCTTTTTATTCACTAGAAATCATTATTTTGATAAATTAATTATTATTTATTGCTAATAAGAACAACAATGAAAAATAGCGTAAACGTGCCGCAATACTTGTTTCGGTACCCTGTATCCAAGAGCAAATACTTGATAGACCCACTTTAAATACGTTAGTTCATGGTTATCCGACATGCACCAGTGACTACCAGAAAACTTTTTTCATTATTTTATTAATAGAAAAATCAAATCGTTTCAAACATGCTATAATATAATTTTTACTAAAATCATATTTCTTCTTTTAATTATACTTAGCAAGATCATTTTGCCAAAACGTTTGATACATATTCATTTAAAAAATAATATTTAAAAAACTGGTGTGATTTGTCTTTTATTTTTTGTAATAATAAAAGTATGAATAATAAATTAAGAACCTGTTCCTTATGCAACTAGTGACTCATATTATTTACCTATTTATTTATTTAAATAAATTACCACTGACAAAAACTCTTAATGATTGGTTTCACCTATAAAAGTCAAATGCCTAAAGGCAAATAACTTTATTTAGTGACACATTACATAATTTACATTTGTATATATTCGAAATTTATGCTAATAACATTAAGTGAAAAAATTTAGACAGTGACATCACTTCACCTTGTAAAGTTTTCATAAAGTTTTTATTGTATTGTCCTGTTATTTAATTTGTGTTGTTTATTTTTAGAAGTTCAGTCATATATTAATTATATTTATTATGTTGTTGTACTTTTAGTACTATGGTACTATTGAGGTTATTGTAGTGTTAAGATATATTATAACATATAAAAAGTACTTTAAAAAGTAAAGTACATCATAAACTATGTCATGCATCGATTTACACTGACCCCTCTTCTAGCTTATCTTAAGAGCTAAATACAAAAAAATATCCAATAATTCTTACCTGTAGCACCTTCCCACTAATATATCGATTACAATAGGCACACTTTACTCCAAACTGCTTTTGATAATCCCGCTCGCAATATGGTACCCCATCCTTGCCCATATACTCCCCGTGCAGGACCGTTCCACAGGAATGACATTTGAAACACCATATGTGCCAACTCTTGTCAAGAGCCACCAGAACTTGTCCTTCTTTTAGGTCTTCTCTACACCCGGCGCATTCTGAAAATTCAATAAAGAAAAATTAATGGAAAGAAGAAGAGTCATATAGTATTTTACATGCTTTTAAAACGATTCAAATCATATAAACCATATGGATTTTTTTTCCAGGGAGCCGTCTGCATGTCCGGTGGCACTGCAGCCTGAAGGCTTATTGTACCAAACTCCCGTTTTATTGTACCCATTCCAGTACCCTAGTTCCTTGAAGAAGACGGTATAGGTCTGCTGGGTGCGTACCATATGTTTCCGGGGGCACTCTAATATCCCCGAAGAGTGCCTGTCTTTGTGATCCAGTGCCTCACACTCTGACAGTATGTGGGATACTGTTTCGGTCTCTGCTCCACATAATCTGCAGTCCAGATCTCCGTTGTATAATCCCATTTTATTTAGGTGTTCTTTCACTGGAGCATGTCCAGTGAGGAAACCTGTGATCGTTCTTAGCTGATTCCTACCCATTTTGAGTAGTTCTTTAGCTCTTTTTGTGCATGGTCCACTGATGTATATTTTCCCATGCATGTGTTGAGGAAGCCTTTCCCAGTGCAGTCTTTGCTGGTCCTTTACCCAGTTTTGTACCGCACTCCGGAAGGTGCTCTTTGGCACTCCAAGGACTGGTTCTGGCCCGACGTATGTCGTGGCTGACCCCTTCTAGCCAGTTCGTCTGCGTTTTCATTGCATCGAATTCCGCAATGCCCTGCACCCACATCAACCTCGTGTTGTTGCGTTCCGCCAGTTCCCTGAGTTCCTCGAGGCATTCTAGTACCAGCCAAGACGATACCTTGGGATTAATTAGTGCACCAAGGGCTGCTTGACTATCCGTAAGAATGTTGATTGTACAATTTGTGCGGGGCCTTTGGTTGTTAATCCTGGCACATTGTAAGATCGCAAAAATTTCTGCTTGAAATACAGAGGCGTGGTTTCCCAGTGGAAAGGTCAAACGAGTGTTTCCCATCTCACTGTAGACACCTGCTCCTGACCCTTCTTCGGTTTTGGACCCGTCCGTATACCAGGTTTGACCTCGAAGAGAGAGTCTGAAATTTTCGTTTGCCCAGTTCTCCCTTGGGTGTATTGTCACCTGAAAGGGTCTTCTGGGTACGATTTGTGGGGTCATATAGTCTGTCCTCATATCCATTATGGGACTCCTTATGATATTTTTATTTCCATGTGTCCTGATCTAACTTTTGTGTTGCTCAGGTTGTGTTTCAGTCTGTATATACTAACCATATGGATACTTTGACAGATAAAATTTAAATGGATCAATCTTATGCGGATCAACAAAAATTAACTGATTAAAATTAAATTATTTACGTTCTGACAGTTATTGTCATTTCATTTTGGTTGATTTACTAAAGCTGATCAGCTACAATCGCCCTGTAAGAACGCGCCTTAAGAAAGAGCATATTTCGATTTTTCGTTACGCAAGGCAATAAGGATAGTGTTCGGTCAGCTTATAGGACAAAGTAGGGTACATAAGCACATAGAACAAATGCGTCTGATAAAAGACAACCCATTCAGGTTCTATTAAAAAAGAAGAAATTCCCAAGCATGGCTAGAAAACACTATATATACACAGGGTTATTTTTAGGTTGGTATTTTCTTTTTAACACTGTATAAAATGCAAGAAATAAAAAAATATCCAATAAAATTACGTTGGAAGATGCTTTTTTCCGAGGTACAGGGTGTTGTTTTAACATAAGAAAAAATGCATTTTTTATCATACCTTTCCTACCACCCCATATATTTGCACAAAATTTGGTACACTTCTTTCTGACGATTACATTACATTTTTTGCTATAAAAGTTTTAAAAAAATACCCTTGGTGTTCAAACAAGATTTGTATTGAATTTTTTGAAAAAAATAGTACGTCACTGCTTGTTCTTTAAATCAATACTATTTTTGAAATACTAAGTTACTTTGGGTTAATTTGGTTTCTTGATATTTTTTCGTACTACGAACGGTTTTTGTTTAAAAAATTAAAAGCCATTTTCATCCATGGCAAAATCTTTAAAAATCTGATATGGTGTTTGGTATGTAAAGTTCGTTTTTGTTTAATTTGTATTAAACTAAGGTCAAATACTTACATGACTACAATTTTAATCAGAGCCGTATTATCCATTAGGCTGACTAGGCTACAGCCTAGGGCGCCATGAAAAAATAGGCGCCAGACAGGGGTGTTTTTCAAAAAGTTTAGGTTGAGTGGGGATTTTTGGTATCTATTTCTTTTTTGTCATCAAATTTTCATTTCAAGTGGTGGTGAAGTAAGGAGCCTGGTACTCAAAATAGGCGGTACGGAGGAGTGTCCTTTTTATTTTGTTTTAGTAGAAAATAGGCGCTCCGGGAATTCTAGCCTAGGGCGCAAAAACAGTAAATACGGCCCTGATTTTAAATGACATTATTTTGATTTTTGCTCTTAGGAGGCTATTACACAGCCGAAACCCTAACTTAGAAATAAGGCACCATATTAGATTTTAGCGATTTTCCCATGCATCAAAATGACCCCAAAGTAAATGAATATTTCAAAAATAATATTGATTCGAGAAATAACCAACGGCGTCCTAGTTTTTCTTCAAAAATATGAAATATAAATCTTGTTCGAACGCCACTGGTCAACACTTTTTAAAACTTTTACAACAAAAAATGTAATGTAATGGTCAAAAGAAGTGTACCAAATTTTAAGAAACTATCTGGAGTGGTAGAAAAGTTACGATAAAAAAGGCATTTTTCTGTATCTCGGAAACAAGCATTTTCGGACATAATTTTTTTGAAAAATACTTTGTTAAAAAGAAAATAACCCTGAATATGTATCTAAGTTAACATTTAATATTAGTAGGGGAGCCCACGATGCTAAATGGGGATTTACTCGAGAGCCATAGAGACCTATTGTGTTGCAAAGCTTAGATGATAAGAAGAAAAAATGTTATATAATGTATACCTTTTTATCGGTGGGGGAAGCGGCTATAGACTTTTAAATATGTCAAAAAATACTAATATTTTTTCGGCTTGTGGAAATCGTTCGGGTCGTATCGTATTATATATTTTTGGTAACCCTAAATTATTTTCTTTAAAATTAAAAAATAGCCACGTTCGAAAATGCTAATCTGACGTTTTTTTGTAGCTCTGTTTCCTTTACGTCACTCTTAAATTGTCAGATTAGTGGAATATACAATGTTTAGCATGTAATTAACTCACCCTATCTTAATCTGACGCGCTCGACAATTTCTGACGGATATATATTTGTTTTTTACGATTGGGCCTGGTATACGGAGCTCATATTTGGGAGGTACTTAACCGGGTACAAGGTATACTCCGGTATATTAATTTGCCGCGCTGCACAATGGTTTCTCAAATAATATTTTTGGCCATAACTGGTTTAAAATAAACTATCCACAAGATCCTTACAATTAGCAATTTTCTAAAGGAAATAGTCAAGTAGTCTTAGAAAACAAAACACTTAATCAGAAGTTGTACTTACATCTGTCTGTCAGAAGTTTTAATTTCAAGTGAATAGCGATTGAAAAAAATATTTTTTAGAGATTTTTTTATATAGTTTTGAAGTTTTTGTTAAATAATAGTTGTAGTTGATAAATCTTGTGTATCATTTGGATTAATTAGAAGAAGGTAAGTAAAATTTAAAAATACTTTTCTTAGTTAAATTTTGGTCTAGTGTTTGGCTCCAGAACTAATTTACTGGATACATGTATAAAATCTATTTTTTGTTTTAGAAAATGTTAAATTGGATAAAAAAAGGTTTCTGTCATCTTCCGTTTTGCTAATGTATAGCTTTTTAGATAAAGTAATAATAGGAAAACAATATTTTTTTAATATACTTTGCCCCTAATTGCCTCCAAGTAAAATTTTGAATTTTTGTGTATCGTGTATTTGACAAAAATAATACATTAAGTATATATGTTACATTAAGTATAATTAAAAACTTTTAAAACACGAAATTTTTCTTATCCACTTATTATTAGATGTATGCCAACCAAATAATAATATATTATGTGACTTTTTGTTAACCTTAGCATTTTTATATATACAGGGTGTTCCAAATTCAACGATGGCATAGGGGCTTAAAAACTGCAAAGGTCATGGTTGGATGAAATTTGCTAAATTTAAAGCTTTTTAAGACTAAATAAGGAATATTAAAATAAGAAATAATAAAGTTGTTTACTATATTTCACGACTCCTAATCCTTAAGGCAAAACTAGATTTTTTTTTAATTTATACTAAAAACCTAACCAAGTGACAGCCTGTTAAATATGTGGAATCCTTATATTTGTTATCCAACGTATTATTCTATTTCTGAATTCATTTATTTAAATAAAGAGTTTAACGTTAATTATTGTGCGTAAATTTAAATATTTTATTACAGAACACTACGGAGCGAACGCACCATGAATGTTAAAAGAATGGACGTATTTAATTTTGGATTAATAAGAACGGAAATCATAAAGAAAGAAATATTCAAGTATGCAATGAGATATTAAATATGATGAATATCAAAAGCCCCAAATATCAGGATTCTACAAAAAGGAAAGTTATGGAAATTTGTGACCAGTTATCCAAGAGATGGAAAAAAATAATCGCACAAAGCATAGATTTTTAAAGCAAAATAATAATTGGTTAAATAGTACAGTTGTTCTATTTCCTCAAATGGATAGCGTGCAAACGCCAACAAACTCGCTAGGAAGACCCGAAAAGTCATTTTCCTCGAGTAGTGAAAGAACTAAGAGGAAGAAAATCCAAGAATTAGCAACAAATTGCGAACAAAATCTATTAATAGGGGCAACAAAGCTAAGTTTAAAAAAACAGGGGAAAAAAGATGAAGTCAGGCTGCTTAAAGAGAGTCTCGAAACCACTCCTACTAGGTCATCAAAAGTAATAGATAGTTGGAATACGCAAAAATTAAAACCAATAATACAGTATACAAGTGAAGAAGCAGTTAGCTTGATAATTGAGACCAAGTTATCAAAGAGTGACTATCTAACAATTAGAAAAGAGGCAAAGGAAAGGAACTTTGATGTTTATCCTTCATACAAAAAAATTTTACAAGCAAAGGTATGTTGTTATCCATCTCCTGATAACATTTTTGTTACGGAATTATCTGCGAAAATTAAGTTACAAGGCCTTTTGGATCATACTGTTTCCCGAATAATTTTATCCCAAACAGAAGTATTTGACAATACATCTGAACCACTTGATTTAATTTTAATTACAAAGTGGGGATGTGATGGTAGCACAGGCCATAGTGAATATAAGCAATTTATTCAAACTAAAAATGCTTCAGATTCAGATATTTTTTTAACTTCACTTGTACCTTTGCAACTATTTTCTTACTCCAAAACCGATACAACTGAGAAAATAATTTATTGGCAAAACCCCGACCATCATCTACCAGGTATTGTAGGCCACTTCACATTTATTTTCGAAAAGAAACTACCGCTTTAATATTACAAGAAGCAGCCTCCATTAAAAAGAAATTAGCGAATTACATCCTACAAAGATAAATCACAAAGGTCACTCTTTATTGGTCAAACACGAAATGAAAATGACGATGATTGATGGGAAGGTCTGCAGTGTTATGACAGAGACATCTTCAAGTCAAGCTTGTAATATATGTGGTGCAACACCTAAAATGATGAACAGCTTAGAAATCGTAAAAAGTAGATCAATCAACAACGCAGCGCTCGATTATGGATTATCTAGTCTACATGCGTGGATACGCTTTATGGAATATTTTTTACATGTAGCTTATAGACTAGATTTTAAGAAATGGCAGGCTAGATCACAGGACGATAAGGATAGATTAAAAGAGAGAAAAAAATATTCAACTTAAATTTAGAACTGAAATGGGTTTGATTATAGATAAAGTAAAAGCAGGTGGAAGTGGAACAAGTAATGATGGCAACACTAGTAGGAGATTTTTTAGCGACCCGTTAGCCACTTCTAAGATATTAGACCTAGACGAGGAATGCATTAGACGTTGCGCTTGTATACTACAAGTAATGTCATCAGGTTTTGCGATAAACGAAGTAAAATTTCAAGAATTTGCAGAAGAAACAGCTGCTTTGTTAATAAGCAGATATCCATTTTACTACATGCCCAGTAGCATACACAAGGTTTTAATTCATGGGGCATCAATTATTTCGGCTGCAGTACTTCCGATAGGAATGTTGTCAGAGGAAGCGCAGGAATCGCGGAATAAAGATCTTAAACACTACAGGGAACATTTCTCCAGAAAAACTTCCAGAATTGAGACCAACCAAGATCTTTTAAATAGATTCTTAATCTCTTCGGATCCATTTATATCTGGATTAAGAAGTTTGCCCAATAAGAATAAACATACTTTTTTCCTGAAGCACTACATTTGCTTAGGGACAACTCGGCATTATTGGCAAGTAGTGAGTCATCAGACTCTGAACAAGAATAATGATGTCTTAACTTATTTTTGATTATACTCTGTTTATTGTAATAATAATAATAGTCTAATAAAGTACAACTATTTCTCCTGATTTATTTTTTTTACATGAAATAACATAGGCTACTGGACAATATAATAAAAAAATTAAAGCCAAATATTTTAACAAATTTGACAACTTCTAAAATACCTATATTAAATTTTTACTTGTAAAAATATAGATACTTCCCTGAATATGTCGGGTCCTGTAATAATGCGTTGCATAATATATTTTCATTTATACAGGTTGTCTCAAAAATTAGTTGCACAAGAAATGCCACTAAATAGAATCCCGTACATTTCTGCACTTTTGAATATGGCTTAAAATTCTAGGTAGATTTTATCTATAATATCAAACAGTGACTAGTTTTTTATCTATAAAACTGAAAATCGTTATTTTGCCACAATTTTAGGTAAGACAGAGTCAGTGAATTTTACTTTCCTTTTTTAACTGATGATAAATTATGATAAATAAAATATACCTAAAATTTCATGCTGAATTTAGAAATGCAAAAATATACAGAATAATTTGTTTAGAAAAGTTACATTAATTATGCCAGAGTTTTTTGGTACACCCTGTATATGTGGAAACATATTCCTGAAGTGCGTCTTTAAGTATAATATAGATATGGACATTTCTTATTTTTACAGTAAAGGAGAAATCTTTGGCCGAGGCACTATTGCATATTGAATGACCCTGTATATAAGTTTTTTTCTACTAAATAATGTTTATTTTATACGAAATAATGCTTGTGAATTAAATTGGCGCATTTTTATAAAATTTAGAGATACATTTTTAAAAAGCAAACATTTTCATATTTTCGGCCAAAAATGTTGTCTGGGAGCCCACTGTGCGCTGTAGTAAATCCCGAAATCCCCTTTCGGGCTCCCCTACCATATACTTGGCTAATCAAGATTCATCTTAAAAAGCAGACTAACTTGGCACTTAAATTTAAAATGATAAATAAAAAAATGACAACTAAAAAATGTGGAGATTTAATTAACAATATTATTAATACTTAAATAATAGTTGTATCAATGGCATAAACTTTGCATGTACGTATATCGGGTGGTGCATCACCAGACTGGCCATAGGAAATCCCATATAAATTTTTATACTTTTAAATATTGGCCCTCTATTTATTTTAAAACAAAATTATATAAGACTATTTTGAAGACGTTGATAAGATAAGCTTACACACTAAATTTTGTTAATTTAAAACTATTGTAAAATTTAAAAGTCGACAATACATTATCATTACTGGTGGATTTATTACGATATGAATCAGGTATGCAACAACTTTACAATTGTTTTTTTAAGTAACTTTTATTTGGCTTATTAGAATCAATCTTATCAAAGTCTTCAAAATAGTCCCATACAATTTTGTTGTAAAATCAATAGGGGAGCCAATATTTAAAGGTATCAAAATTTACATAGGATTTCCTACGGCCATTCTGGCGATGTACCACCCGGTATGTGTGTGTATGATTCAAATATTTTATTAGAAATTACTTTTATGACCAGTTGACATTTGTCACATGATTTAAATGTTTCACTCGATAATTAAGCAATCTGTCAATTTTACAGTTTACATAACATTGGTAAAAATATATAAAAACCTACCAGCATTTAATTTTTCTAGAACAACCACATTGTTTCTGTTTCCTGTAGAACCTAATTTAACCAACATATTTGATCTATTAAAAAAAATAGCAGTATATATGGACTTCTATCGTATTTACTTAAACAAAGTAACAAAACGCGAAATCGCTTTTAAGATATGATAAAGATTTTACTTATTATAGAAATTAAGAGTGTTAAGATTAATAAGTTGATAAGCTAACTTTTTGATTAAATTTTAATTGCAATATTATAACAATCATCGCGTATTATGCTATAAACAATTCATAGGCCGGGTAACAATCAAAAATATTTAGTGTAAATTAGCATCTTTTCATGATAATTTTTAATGATAGGTGTATACCTAACGCATTTATTGCATCCTTATTTTGGCAATTATAAATAAAGTAAATGCTTATTAAATTTTAATTTTTCTTGCGATGTTTACGTTTTGAGGTCAGTAGATTAGGACAAACATTATCCACATATCCATGGTTATCGTGCTTATTTAACAATTCAGAGAAAGAAAAAGTAACGGGAATAAGGACGACAAACGACGTCGCAGAACAAATTAAACGTCTTTTTTAGCAACGTGTATTCTTTTCTCTTGTGACTACTTAAAGTCGACGAGACATACAGTCAAATAAATGAAGGATCGCATTCTGGTCGATGTTATTCTACTCCTGCAGTAACAAATCTCAGCTTTTGGGCATTTCGGGGAGCTATTGATATACCAGACAGACGGTAACGAATCGTGGCAGGAAATATGTATGACAGATTAATTCAGCTGCTTTAGTTAAATGGGGAGAGGATATTTTTAAACTTATATATGAAAGTCAGATAAAAATACCCGTAAAATAAATGCCAACACCCAACACTCCAACACATAACTAGGAGTTAGTCTAATAACTTTATTTATATAAACATATTTATGTTTAAATCCTTACTATTTTATTACATATAAACATTAAACAGAATAACACAAATAAAACTTCTTAAAAATAAATTAACAAAATAAACTCTAATTTAGCATTTAGCAAATAAAACGAAAATACTTGATAAAGAAATATTCAAATTTAGGCTTTTTAAAATTTTCGTCATCAGATTCCAAGTCAGCCAAGCAAAAATAAAAAAACCATTTTCAGGATACCCATATAAAATTTTATGGTACCTATTTCCGGTACTTCATTTTCCATCTTATGTAAAAAATATACCATCATGACATGACTAATGCCTTACATAATAAGATACTAAGATACATACCTCTAATCTGACTTTTACCATTTATTAAATATCTTCAAACCGTAACCAATAACCCAGCGCCTATTAGAACAATTATTTTTACTTTTATAACTTACACGAAATAAAAGTTACGTTATATGGATGAAAAATCGCGCTTCGGTACTAGTCATTACCCGTCATCACCGAAATTTGACGGACGTGCGTCAAACGGACTAACGGGCAGAATTTATCAACGTTTTTTCTGGCTCCCGCGGTCAGAGAACGGGAAGCACGGTGAGGAATAGTAAGTCAGAATCGTATTGGGCCATAGCTTTTAAATAGGCATGCTTGTGAACGCACCGATTTGTTGACTGCACGAGACGGTAATGATCCCAAAATTGCTACTAGCCACTGAGTATCTAAATCTGGGTTATCTAAGGTTTTATCAACATATGCTTAGAAAATTACAATTTTAAAGTGACCTAATTTTTTTGCTGGTCAGCAAGCTTTTATTGTACAAAGAATAAAAAGTCCTTTCTGCAGTTTAAAAATGACTTAAAACATATTAAAAACTTTAATGCAGATAAATTTGGATGATTTAAACATGTTTATTTATTTATTTTTTAAATTAATTAGAGAGATTCGAAAGATGCAAATAATGTTTTTACTCTATGTTGTCTTAAGTAAATAAAATGTCAATAGTTTAATAAATATGAAAAGCATGTTATTTAAATTCTTAGAAACGTTTAAAGTGTATTTACTTCCACCTCCATATAACTTATTACCATAGTTACGTCTCGGTAAATAGGAATAATAGAAAACCAATATTGCGCTTGAATGTTTACAAAATATTAGCATTATGGTGATTCATGAGGAGATTCGGCTTTAAGAGATACATACAGACATTTTCGCTACAGCGAGCATGATTATATCTTTGAGGCATTAAAATAAAAAAGTATTTTATTCCAGGTATCGTAAAAAGAAATATTTAATGCGAAAATAAAAAAAAATTGGTGCCATTACTAAGCCTTACCTAGACCAAAGATTCAGTGAAAGATAAAAAAACGAATTATGCAAAATTCTTACATTAGTGATGATCCAAGATGGACAACCCTGTTTAGCCGGCTATCCTTGATGTCATTTATAGCTTGTGTACACACATTTAGATACTCAGTGGCTAGTAACATTTTTGGGATCGTTACGATCTCGCTGAGTCAACAAATCGGAGCGTTTACCAGCATGTCTATTTAAAAGTAATGGCCAAAAATGATACTGGCTAACCGTTCCTCACAGTGCTCCGTGCCGGATTCAAGGTATTTTTCTACTGAAGTGAAGGGATAAAATTTCACCCCTTTGTAACAAAAAAAGGTCATAATTTCCGCTCCTTTCCTTTACTTTCCCCTTGTATAATTTTGTTTAAACTACTACCCAACAATATAAAAAGTAATATAAGTTTTACTTTCTTTTGCCTTTAATTTGTGCCCCTCCAATCTGGCGCTGAAACGGTCGCTTCACGGCTTTATGCTTGATCCGGAACTGACCGTGCTTCCCGAGCTCCGAACGTGAAAGCCAGAAAAAGCGTTAATAAATTATGCTTGTTAGTTCGTTTAACGCACGAGCGTCTGTCTTCGGTGATAAAGGGTGATGGTTGGTGCCAAAGCGAAAAAAACATATTTTCGCCCATATAACGTAACTGTTATTTCGTGCAAGCTATAACCATTAGCAATGCCTCCAGATCAGTGTGTGTAGCCGTGTAGTGTGTGTACTTTTTGGTAAACTCAATTCTATACCTATCTTTTGTTAGTTTATCTAGTAAAGGCCGAACTAGGGTGTCAAAAGTAAATAAAATAAACTACAACTAAAACATCTGGCCTGAAAAGTCGGTGCTCCGGATTCTGGACAATGCATTCAGGTTAGAGTGTTACAGTTTTGTAATGTTTTCCACAACGTTGTTTTATTTGCGCAAAACCCCTGTATAATAGTTATTTTTGATTTTAGGTCTGATAACTTAATTCGTTTACTTTAATAACCTAAAAAATCTTACCATTCGGACTCGGACTTGTCGCAGTGGGACTGGACTTCGGCGTGGCATCTCTTATAGGAATCTGCACGCACTTTTGACAGAGCACCTCTTTACCGGTATAGGTTACTTTTTCACCAGATGGGAATGGTTGCCGACATCGCGCGCACGTAAAACATTTTTGATGGTAGGTCTTTCCTAGGGCAGTGACAACCTAGAACAAACGTCACAAATTAACCAGATATTTAAAATATTACCATATCAATTTATCCCTTGCTTAGGGGATTTTTCTTTGGTTTACGGTCGAATTCAACAACTTGGTGAATACGACCGATACTTATTAGGGTAGATATAAGGGTCAGTAGGGCTGAGCATGATCCGTTTGTTATTATTCATGAAATGTGTTTAAAACTTGTTAGTTGTAAGGAAATATGTACCCCTATAAAAAAACTAATTTTTTACTCACCTCTCCTTCTACATAATCCCCACATGACGCACATTTTGTCCCGAAATTCCTTTGGTAATCGGCCGTACAATAATAGGCACCATCTTTGCTGAAGAAGCCGCCTTGAGCCAACGAAGATCCACAGGCTTTGCATTTAAAACACGCTGTATGGAAGTACTTGTCTTGGACTCGGAGGACTTCGCCGGAACACTTTTTTACAGGCTTGGCAGTATGTTTTTCCTGAAAGCAAAAAAAACATGCGATAAAAAATGCAACAAGATATGGTTAAAAGGACATACTTAAAAGAAACTTATGCCATAAATGTTGAGAAAAGTAAATTTTTAAAGTTACTAATAGGTTATTAAATTAGGGAGGCGTATATGATTTATATACAGTGTCTTTCAAAAATTCAGCATTGTCTCTCTCGGTGACGTAGTGGTCAGTACTAGGGCTGGCAACCGAAACCGGTTTTTAGGTTAACCGGTTTTCGGTTAAACGAGGTTTTCGCCAAAACCGAAAACCGGTATTCGAATACCGGTTAACCGGATTTGAAAAACCGGTTTTCGAATATCGGTTAACCGGTTTTAAAAAGCGGTTTTCAAATACCGGTTTTTCGGATAATCGGTTTTCGAATACTGGTTTTTTGGATAATCGGACCAAAATCGAAAAGCGGTTCTTCGAATATCAATTAATAGGTTTTTGGTTGATTGACGTTTATCATTTAAAAAAGAAAAACCGTTGATTTTGTAAAATCGGATATTGGTTGACAGATTATACAGAGTGGTTCATTTAACCTTAGACAGGCAAATAACCAGAAAACGGCGCATTTTAGAAGAAAATGTTTCTAGTAAGAATTGTTTGAAATAAAGGGGCAAATTTAATGGTATTATCTAAAAACTACAACTTACTATAATAATACAGTAAATTAAAATTTAAAAATCACCACTTTTCCTTTTCTGTTTTTTTATTAATCAATAAATCAAGAAAAAACACCGAAAATAGAATACCAATTTTAAATAAAGAGGAAAAAATAAATTATGTATGTATGTATGTATGGAATTTTTACATCACCTTTTAGAATCTTGCATTTTATTAACAGGGATGTTATATTTTTATTCTTATTTATATTTAACCAATTTCTTTTGAAGAATATTCTAGGACGAATAATGATTATCACTTAACACCACAGCTCATGGGCAAATCCGTAATCAACGCAAAAACGATTAATAGAGAATAATTACTTTCCGATTTTCTGTTAACTGTGGTTTAGAAAAGCCTTTTTCGGTTTTGAGAACCGTTTTCGGTTTTAAAGACCGTTTTCGGTTTTAAAGACCGTTTTCGGTTTTAGGTTTTAAAAATCAATTTCGGTGTATCGGTTCTGAAAACCGTTTTCGGTTTTCGGTTTTAAAAACCCGTTTTTAATACCGGTTTTTAAATATTCGGTTAACCGGTTTTGTTTTTTTTCCGGTTTTTGCCAGCCCTAGTCAGTACATTATCGCAATCTGAGCTTGCACGACGCAGACTAATAAATTATGAGCGAAATGGTGCGCACTGCGATACCGAAATTGTTTTATGAATTCTAGAATTAGAACTGTTCGTTTAAATTTTAGTTTTATTTTTTTCTTAGTACTAACTTTATATGTAAGTAAAAAAATAATTTTAGGTTTAAAACGTCGCATAATAAATTTGTTAAAAACCAAATAATCCGCTTATTTAAAAAACAAAGTTGGTGACTCCAAGACGAAACGTCGGATCATTTTATAGAAAAAAAGTGGCAATAATAACGTGTCGTTTGTTTTAAAATATCTCTTCAAATAAACAGAGAAAAAAATAAAAACTATTTTGCAAAATTTCTGATTTTTTTCGGATAATTTTGGAACGGCTGCAAATTTTTGAAACGGAACATTGTTAAGCATAAAAATGCGCAACCCTGTATCTCTAACCGTTTCCAAGATCCTAAATCCTTTGAATTTGTATCACACTGTATATAGTGTGTCTAATTAAGTTGAAACCATATGGAAAACTTTTTTATTATTCATTTTACGAAAAAAGTTATTCTATATAATGCATGATCCAAAAACTAGAAGGCAACCATCAGATATTAAATTGTACAGTCATCTACTAGGTCTGGCCAAAAATGAAATTTTTGCTTAAGATTAAACTACCTGTATTTTTGCCAATATCGAATATGCAATTTTGTTTATTTATAAAAAAAAATTCTGCGATAGTTAAGAAAATTTAAATTTGCTCATTAGTGCATTGTACATTCTGCTTTTTTTTGGTATCAGTAAATTTAAAATGCTTATTTTAAATTGTCCTATGAAACCTAAAATTATAAAATATGTTACACTAATATACAAACCTAAATTTTTACCATTTTTGATTTAAAAAATAATAATATAAAAATGTTTTTGTAAATAAACAAAACTGCATATTTAGAATTAATATTTAATTCTAAACGTATTTTCTTAACTTCCGATATTAGCAAAAATACCGGTAGTTTAACTCTTAAGTAAAAATTACATTTTTGACTAGACCTCGTAATACAATTTAATATCTGATGGTTGCTTTTTATGTTTTGGATCATGCAGAACTTTTTATAAGGAATAACCTTTTTGGTTAAACAAATAATAAGTCAAAGTCAAAATATGCTTTATTATCCAAGAAACAAGATTCTTATTGACAAAGCGGTGTATGTATAAAAAGTTTTTATATTGTGTCAACTTTTTTGACACACTGTATAAGATATACGCAACGTGATGAAAATGAGACCCGGCTAAATATACATATCATACTTTATTCTATCTCCATTTCCTACCTATACATGAAACCTAAATTAATAAGATATCGCATAAATAATGGTATTTTTAAACCAGTATACATCGCTGTTTCGGTAAAACAAGGACGTAAAACTGCAAAACTATGACATTTTACCATTATTTTTTAAATTAATTCGTTTCTACGGTTAAAAAATAAGTGTAAAACCATGAATAGCCTTTGGACGGATGGTACATTTTTACATAAAAATATGGTAACTGGTATTCTCGTCTCTCCTAAAAAGTTACGTTGTTGTTTTACGGAAATAGCGACCTAATAATAATATACACTGCTCTGTATATCTGTAAAATGACGTATGATCACCCACTTCAACATAATTTTGCCAGTGTGATATAAGGTAAGAGTTTTTTTTGCAAAGCCGGTCTTGGTCACCTTGAACATCGAGTTCTTGGGATTTTGTGCTATTTTTGGAGTAGTTTGTACTAGATTTGTTGTAAATGTTTATTGTATAATAGGAGGTAAGGTTTTTCGTGGTTTTTTTAAGATATACCTTAATAACACTGTGGATATGTTCTACAGACTGTCCGCGAATGGAGTTAACAAGAGGACAAATGGACCAAAAATTTAAATTTTTGAAAAAAGTCATTCTTCATAAAAATTTTTGCTTGTAAAAAATAGGATTTCCGAAGAGAAAATGTTAATTTTGTATACAGGGTTCAAAAAACTTAGAAGACATGATTTTTCTCCAAGAGTAAACTACCCGTGTTTTTCATTTTTTAGCAAAATGTCATTGGAAAAAAGTATTTAGAATAATGTTTGTAATCGATAAAAATAATGATACAAAATTTTATTAAAATCCATAATTTGGCGAAAACTGTCGTTTACAGTTGAAAAATCGTGTTTTGTCGAAATTTAGAGAAAGCAGGTGTTTAAAAAGCTAATCCTAGCTGTGCAGGTCATTATATATATATATATATATATATATATATATATATATATATATATATATATATATATATATATATATATATATATATATATATATATATATATATATATATATATATATATATTTTGCTTAAAAATGAAAAATAATGGTAGTTTACTCCTGTAGAAAAATAATGTTTTTTAGGTTTTTGCGAACCCTGTGCACAAAATCAACACTCTTCGTGAATCCCATTTTTTTACAAGCAAAAAGCATAAAGTGTCTTTTTTTACTCATGGGATTGCCCCACTCGCCTAACGGCTCGTGCTGTTAAACTTCTCATTCGTAAAAAAGTATCACTTTATGCACTTGTTACATAAATAACTATTTACTATTTACTTGTTTTCACAGGTAGCGGACACTTTAGTACAGATTTACAAAAAAAAAGAGTACTATCCTATTGGTTAAATTTAACAATTTTCACACTTGTAATAACCAACGGCAAAACGGCTGAGTAAGCCCGAATGCGCCCATTTTAAAACATTATATTCGTAAATATTTTTTAAAATGTTTTTGGTCTGATTTTATCTTTTCTAATTAAAAGTCTAAAAAAAACCCGGCATTAAATAAGAATAATTATAAATTTATCAAAAAACATATGCATACATAATACAATATCTATGACATGACATGAATATAAAAAAAAATGTTTTTAACAAACATATATTTTAATGGTTTATTTTAAGTTGCATCAATAAAAATCCTGCCTTAACATTTTACAAAATCTGTAGACAAGTTTTCAAGGCTTTACATAAATGTATTCTAATCTAGATTTCATTATATCAGCTCATGTAAATATTTATTTTGTGTTTTGCACAATAATGGGTTAGGCTAACACACATTTATATTTTATTGTCGTAATCTATCGTATTTTTTAAATAAAATAATGCTAGCAACTAATGATGTAACGAATGTTAGAATTCCCACATTCGCGAATGCGAATGAGAATATTCATCTCCAATATTCGGGAATGTTGACTTACAAATATATAGCACTTGTAAAATATAATACACATTTTAGGTGTATAAAATGTATTTATTTTTATTTTTTTGTGAAAGAAATGATAACCTTTATAATATAAAAATAGTAGTTATAATCTGCTACATATACTGCCGTCAAGGGAAGAACACCGTATGTGTATATTATAAGCCTATTCACATACGGTGTTTTTCCGTTGGACGGCAGTGTACATATACAAACCTTACACAATAAACTGAAGAATTTGGGACAAAAACCCAATGATCTAAAAAATAAAAATGGATGATTGCAGCGAAAATCATAATAACCCCTACCTGGGCACTGCGCAGTCCCCTTGTGGGCATGCGTAGTAAATTTTTCTGACTAGCGAAAAACAAACAACAGAACCGGGTTTAACATTTTGTATATGATTCATTTATAAAGAAAATATACCAAGTAATTTTGTTTCTAGGTATACATATTTAAATATTTTATTTTAAGTCTGTATTCGTATTTCATAGCAGTCCCTAAAAAGTAAACCGGTTTTATATTGGGGACTATTTTTTGTTGTATAATTAACATATATATTGTAATATATAACCTTGCCATTTGGTTGTGACATTTATTTCTTACGAAAATGGCCAATTTTCGTATATAGGGCAAGTTTGTTATTTTAAATGGAACGTCATGTATACTTTTCTATAATCCTTAAAAACAATTTTTCCCGTTTAAAAAAATTAACCCAAACCATGACTATTTCAAAAAATAATGGATTTATTGATCTCTAAAAAACTGACTGCATTGCAATAAAGAGTATTATTTAAAACAGAAAATTTGCTACTTACTCATTATTTAGTTTTGGTTATGCAAAACATAAATTAAACAAAAGTTAAAAAACACCAAGAATTACGCACAACACCAAATACCAAATAACTATTCCTGATAACGGTCGACCGTAGATGGGAGAATGGATTTGGGCGGCCGACGGCGTCAATTTTACCTGGATTTTACGATCGGGAAATCCCAAATTATAAATTAAATTAGGATGAGTGTGGTCCTGTCACTGTATAGGTAAACGTTTTCAGTGTTGCAACCACTATATTTATTAAAATACTGCAAATTTTGTCAATGTTGCCAACACTATATTGGGTTTTAAATGAAAAATGCTAACTTTTATAAGAACTGCGCATGTGCAAAGGTGTACAGCAATTCTCCCAGTGTGGGGTAAAAATTTCGTGCGCAGGTCTATTGAAAATATATGGGGATCATTTTCTATTAGAAATCCTTTTAATTTTTAGATCATTGCAAAAACCGGACAAGTCAATTTTTGGGCGAAAATGACGTCGTACGTGGTCGTACTCTCTAAAGAAAGCCCCTTACACAATAAATTGAAGACTTTGGTGCAAAAATACGTACAAGGCCGAAGCATATTAACGTCGCTATCAGAATTTTGAACATTGCTGACGACATATTTTGGCACAGTCGACAACATAGTTTAAAGCAAAAGCGGAATAGTCCGGAATTTAAATAGTTCCAATTGTCAAACAAGATCCTTAGTTTTTCGATGGGTGCATTTGATTTTGTAGAAACACCCTAGGTCGATTAATTTATCCCTCTTTCTACCAATTCGAACTGTTTTTGTGTTTAGTAGTACGATATATTTATGCATAGTATTTATGCAAGAACGTCACACAAGAATCTAACATCGATTTTAAGAACCAATTCTAAAACGGTATTTACCAATCGGTTATGTTGACGTTTAAACAATGTATTATACGTCAAAGTTGTCACCAATTATTACCGCGGTTTTAATTGGTTGAACGCCTAAAATTGATGTAAACTTATAGTAACTATAAAAAGGCTTTTACACGAAATTGTGACGTGATAGCAAAAAAACAAAAGCAGATGTATAATTAGAACCCTTAATGCGCCATGTTTAATGCATTTTTATTTATATGAGGATTTTGTTGCAGACCAGTGTATTGATCCAATAGGTACATATACTTCAATATTATTTTAATACAATGTAATACCAAGAAAGATTTTTCAAATTAAAACCAAATGAACGGGGAATGAAGGGACGGACTTGCTATGACACTGTTTTCACGCCCTCTATTGATAAAAATAATAAAAGTAATGTTTTTTACGAACCGAGTATTAACTATAAATTAGGTACTCATTATTCTTTTGCCACCAACATAAAAAGGAGTTTTAATTAAAGGTTAAACTTTTCGTTAAAAACTTCGTAGAAGGGTCCACGTAGACTGTGAATTTTTTTTTCATAATTGGTAGAAGGTTGACCATTTGATTTTTTGGTACATTTGGACAATCCACGCACGATGGCTGAGAGACTAAATACTAACGTACCGTGAGTGTCTTAAGCTAGGTAAGATGAAGTTTCTTAACGCGGGACTTAAACACTTGAATATTTGGAGAGGAAGGGAAGACCACAGCGGGAAGCCGGTTCTACATTATTGAAACTTTAGGGATAAAAGAACAAACAAAGTAAGAAATTCGGGGCTTGTCCAGTTAAACGTGGAAGTACTATAAAAAAGTACTCGACGATAGGCGAAAGAAGGAAGCCATTCTGTAAGCAAAGACTCAAACAAGAATTTTGAGGTTTTAGGGGGACGCCATTCCACAGATATGAGGACAAAACTCCAGAGAGGGTCAGATTTAAGATACATAGGTGTATAAATTAGTAGGGAAACATATTTTTTGGCTCAAAAGAGAAATCCTATCTTTTTGAAGCTGATTGATAGATATATAGATAGATAGCATTTATTACCAAATAGTACAAGGTGTACAAAGGGTCCTCATGATAGAAAGAAAGTTACACATTTCTTTATAAAAATACGCCAAACACATGACAGCAGTAATACAGACTGCCTTTCCTTCCGAGAAAAAGTAAAAATCTCTTTAGCAACGGAAAAAGTAAAAAAATATTCTATTAATAGAATTATTTAATGGAGCATAAAAAAATAACCACAAAGTTATTTTTAAATTATTATTTGATTGTGCACTTCATTTAACGCTGCGTTTTAAAAAGCATTATAACTACTTGCTTTTGAATAGTTATGATACAGTTCATTTAAGTTGTAACTGTAACTGCACATGTAAGTATATTATTTCATTTCGAATCATGTTTCGAGTTTAATGATCTTGCTTTTTAATAATGTTATAGAATAATTTGTTTTTTTTCAGTCGTATTTAAGCAGGATGTGAACTAAATATTTTTAAAGAAAAATATGGATAGCTTCTTCCTTCGGAATACGCCTATGATTAGCAATAAGGCAAAAGAGAATATTAAGATATTGTTGCCCCTTCAAATACATCACATACATACACAATTTAAAAGTATGATTAATGTGTATAAAATGCATCTATTATTTATTGTACTTAACTTAATCTTAAGTAATGTCTATATTAAGAACTCTTTCAAGTTAGATAACAGAAGCAACCATCTGTTACGTGCGTTTAATTGAATTAATTTACACTTAATTGAATTAAAAATCATTAAAACGAAAAGGTTAAACCGATAGGTTATGTCGGCGGAATAAATTTAAGGTGGTTAAATATTTAACGCAATAAGAATTTAACGTATTTTATATTAAATCTATACTAATAATAAAAAGAGGCAAAGTTTTTAACTTTGTGTGTTTGTAAGGGCTTATCTTCGAAAATACTGAACCGAACATGAAAATTCTTTCACATTCAGAAAACTACATTATTCAGGAGTGCTTTAGGGTATATTTTAATAGGATTGAACAAAAAGTTCAGAGAAAAATATAATTAACGCCCAATGGAGTCGACTAGTTAATAATCTTTTTAAAACTACCAATAAATTGTAAAAAGTTATTGAAGGCTTTGGGCCAAAACCGGACAAGTCCATTTTTGGTCGTAAATGGCATTTTCACGTAGTCTAGAATTCTCTAAAGGAAAGGTCATACATTGGTGCAAAAATCGTACAAGTCCGAAGTATATTAACGTCGCTATCAGAATTTTGAACATTGCTGACGACATATTTTGGAGCAAAAACCGGACAAGTCTAAAACATATTAACGTCGCTATAAAAATTTTGGACATAGTTGACGACATTTGTTGGGGCAAAAAGCGGACAAGTCCGGAATGGTGTGATTTTTGCACTAAATGTTATAACGGGGTTTATATTATCTATGGCGTGGATATACCACGCGGGAAACATTTTCGGCAAACTAACAGTTGAGTGTGTATCCCAAGAGTTTAATTTGTTAAAATCCAAAAAATTATGCCTTATTGATATTATTCAGGATATTATTACGGTCTTTACCGAAGATTTTAAGCCCCTATTTATAGCTTTCTAATATAAACAAAACCTTCAAGTTTGCTATTTCAAATTGAATTCTGTGATTCGATGGTTCTTCCAGCATAAAACTGAGAGCATTTTCTCATTACCAAATACAAATATGAAGTTGTTTTTTTCCATTAATTTCAACGAAATAAAGTTAAAAATGAGTTTTAGTACAAAAATGTGATATCGGAAATTCAGAAGAATTCGCCTATGACTCAGACTCTTTCTTTTATGCGATAACCATTTTAATTTGTTTATTTTTAATAAAAATGCATTTTTATAACTTTTTGCAGATCATTTGGGGCAAAACTAGGAAAAGTCCAAATTTTTAAAAAATTTCTCCACCTTTGTTCTTTAAAAAGACTTCTAATAAACCAAATAGTAGAGTCTATAATAAACTGTAAATACAAGAGAAAAAAACATAACTTTGTTTATAATAATACCTTATATATGGTATATAGTTTTTTTTGAATTGCCAACAACTTTGAAATATGGACTTGTCCAGTTTTTGCCCAAAAGTCTTCAAATAAAAGTAGTGAGTTAATATGGCTCATTACCCACGGCCATTACCCACACCTATTACCCACGGCTAATAAAAGGTGCTTAAAATGTACATAAATACGATAATTTGTATGTTTTTGACACACTCGTTCTCTTAATATGACTTTTCAGACAAGCTCATAATTGTTAGTCACATACGAGTATTAAAATATGCAATAGGTACCTAAAAATGTACAATAATAAACAAAAACAATCACATTAGATAAAAAACGCAGTAGGCTATAATATCGCGAATGCGATGGCTGACAAATAATCTGTCACAAATCAAGAACACTTAATTTATGTTGTTTTAAAATGTTTTTAATTGACATAATAATAGTCGTAGAAAAAGTTTATTAATCAACTAATTTTCCTTTCGTATGATTTTAAACAGTCACCTGCGGCTCGTGCTGCAAAAGTCATACTCGTGGGAAATGAGCAACATTCAGTCCTCGTCCCATAATATACCATTTTCCCATTGGTTATGGCACCTAAGAAAAATTGAGGTTAACTTTTAAAAAATATTTTTACAATTCAGTAAAAAACACATTTCTTAAAATCAAAGCGTTAAAAAAAAATGCATTTACATCCAGCGAGATTTATACAAAAACAACATAAAATAAAAAATCGCTGGTGGAGTAAGTTCCCCACGTACTTTTATCTAGTTCCCAATTCCTCTCGCCATAGTATGCCCGTGAATCACGCACGAACATTAATTCAAAAGTCAAACTACCAAAACTGGGTTATGCAGTGTATCCTCGGTTCAAATAAAGAAATACATCATTCTAAGCTGACAGCTCACTTAATTTTCACCGGGTTTTACGGAAAAATAGGACAGCTCTATTTTAATTTGTATTTTTACAGTTGGCTGAAAAGGTGCGACTACTTCCGCATTTTTGTAATGTTTGCTTTTCTAGAAATACATAAACAAAAACAACGCATAATATTAGAATAACATTGGTCTGGACTGAGATAAAAATATAATATTTTTTTTTATCTAAAAAGTAACTGCTTTTAAAATAAAACATACTTTGTTTGACATGAAAAATCGAATACTCAAAATAAACAATTTTCACAAAATAATACTCTAATTTGGTCCTTTTTAACAGGGGCTTTCAAAATGAGATGCTGTACGAATGCGAACTTGAGGGTGTACAGTGTACATACTTAAGTGATTTTAAATTTTAAAAGTAGGCGTGGTCAAATTAACCCCTAGTTTTGTCAATTTTGTAATATCTTTGAGATTTTATACAATTAGAAAAAAATCTCTACGTACCTTCCTAAATCCTCGTTAGGTATATGCTCATAACAAAAAAAACATTCATTCAAAGATTTCATGTTTTTTGCCGCTAGGTCTTCTTGACCTCCAGGCACCTCCTAACGTTACAGTTTTGAGCAATAATTATATATATCGAGTTGCGGGAAGTTCAGGGAGTCAGAACAGCTGTATTAAATAGAATGTAAAAAATTATACATTTTTTAAAACTTTTTATAATAAGGGTCTAACTACGATACGCATTTTTGGGCTCATATATATTATAAAAATTAATTTGTTAACTTAGGCAAAGTACGATGTGTACTCATAAATAATAAAATGTTTTGCCTAAAAATGTTTCTTTTTTTCTTCTTACCGATATTTGTGGTTAATTTTTGCCTCCATGCTTGTACAACAAATTACCCTATATTTTAAACAAGGAATCACCCCTAAAAATTTGTCGTATTTGTTTTAAAACACCCTGTATATTTTAGAAGAAAATTAAACGCTCAACTGGTCTGTCACCTTGGGTCACATTGCTTAGTCTCCGACTTAATTAGAAAAACGCAATTCAAAATCTAAAACGCAATAAAACACCATAAAAATTTTCTGCATTTCTCTTGTCAACCATTCCACAACACACACTAGGAATATTTTGTTTGCTAAATAACATTTACCTCATCAATTAACCCCAATCAGGCGCGATGAAAATCAACGGATGTGACGTCATCCACATGACCTTTTGTCACTTTAGGATAGTTGGGCTAGCACCGTTATGTGTAGGCTATAATTATCATTAAATATTTTCTAATATTATAATGGGCGGGATGGGTCGATAATAATGTAATAAAGATAATAATTAAACGAAAATAAAGGCTTAGTCAATTGCAAGTTTAATATTTAGCGACTTACTAAATCCTAATCAAAATTTATTTACATATTTAAAATCTTGTGTTTTTTTTTACTTTAATTAGTGTGCGTAAATGTATGCTAAAAACAAATCGGTAAAGGAATATCGGAGCGATAATACCTCTCGATGATGATATGACAAAAATCGATCCACAATTCTGCAACAATAGTTTTTACTATACGACAATAATAAAAACCTTTCTGATAAGTTTTTTTATTTCCAATTGGGCCGGAATAACCTAAACTAGAAACTACGAATTCGAATATTTTCGTAAGTTCTAAGTTCTACAGTGTGTCCGAAGATAGATGTTATAAAAGGACAAATGGGCCAAACATTTTTGAATCGTCATTTTGGGGAAACTGGTCACGTGGTCCAAAACTAATAAATACAACAATTACTCCTATTGACAATATACAGGGCAAGTTATAAATAAAAATAAAAAATGGCCAGAAATAAAGGACTAGTATTTTTTAAAAATGGAACAAAATTGTATAAGGAAATGTTGTAAAGAATTAAACTTTATGTCAAAATTTAAAGTTATAGCATTAGAGTAAAAAAACATATTTTTTATTTGTTAAGCTGGATTTATAGATTGACGTTTCTGTTTTCCTTTGACGTTTTCAGTTGGAAGATGAAACTAAACCTTTCCATTTGTCAATTTATATTTTCTGTTCACCGTTTTCATATACCATATCAGAAACCGAAACGTCAAAGGGCGATCGGAAAACGTCAATCTATAAATTCAGCTTTACTCATTAACACCTAAATACTTAAGGAAGCAAATTTTATAAAAATCTTCAATTTGTTTTATTTTCTTTTGAATTTCGTTCCCTTTTGCATAGTATTTAAGTTCTAACGCATAATGTAAAATAAATGACAAATACATTGTTTTTTACATTAATGCTTAAACATCAAATTTTGACATAAAATTTATTTTTTTAACAGCTATTGTAAAATTTTGTCTTATAGTTAAAAATAAAAGTATTTTACTTTTTAGTATTTTTCTTATAACTCACCCTGTATAATCCCAATAGGAGTAAAATTTTATATTTATTAGTTTTAGACCATGCAATCAGTTTTCCCAAAATTCCGTTTTAAAATTTTAAAAAGGTTTGTCTACTTGTCCTCTTGTAACCCCTATCCTGGAACTCGCTGTATTTGAATCCGGGAAATGACCCTGTATAACAATATGAATTATGTTCACAGTTACAGTCAGTACTACCCTTTTTTCAAATTCTCAAATTATTTACTAGGATCTATCTTACAAGTACGATGAGCCAAGAAAGGCTAATTTCATGTTATCAATGCCTACTATCAATTAAACTTGAAATTAAGACTGATAGCTATGACGAAATCTTAAATAATCCAGTAAAATGGCGAAAAAATCGCATATTTTAATGTGTGTTAATGATTTTGTTTAATTTGATTAGCAATAATACTTGTCATGCAATGTTATCAAGGAACAAAAAAATATCTTGTATAAAATACAGGGTGTTTATAACTCTATTTATACATGAAATAACTGTACTTGATAAAAAAATAAACTTAAATAAAAATGTTTATTTAGATACACTCTTTTTATTGAAAGTACCAGTTTATAAACAGGGTGTATTAAAAACTGAATTTTTCTTGTCAAGTAGGTTTTTTAAATGGAACACCCTGTATAGTTTAACAAATTTTGATTCTGTAATCAATTCTACACTATACGTCAAGTATTGCTGGTTTTCGAGATATCAACTATATGTATGTATATAATGAGTATATATCAGAAAAAAAAGAAGAAAGAAAATAATGTTTTGGTTTTAATTATTTTTAAATTATTCTGTCACTGTCAGAGTAACAAATAATATAATAACATGTAATTAATTACCTTATATTACTGTAAGAACTATTAATAGGTAAGTCAGCTTTTTAGTTTATTTTAGATACAAATTTACTTACTTAACGTAAAAATCAGCCATAACTGACGTATTGCTGTTTTTTAGTGCAAGTCAAAAAATATTTGTCTAAAGAAACTAAATTGCTAATATTTTGGTTTTAATTATTTAAATAATTCTGTCACTGTCAGAGTAACAAATAATATAATAACATGTAATTAATTACCTTATATTACTGTAAGAACTACTAATAGGTGAGTCAGCCTTTTAGTTTATTTTAGATACAAATTTACTTACTTAACGTAAAAATCAGCCATAACTGACGTATTGCTGTTTTTAGTGCAAGTCAAAAAATATTTGTCTAAAGAAACTAAATTGCTAATATTTTGGTTTTAATTATTTAAATAATTCTGTCACTGTCAGAGTAACAAATAATATAATAACATGTAATTAATTACCTTATATTACTGTAAGAACTACTAATAGGTAAGTCAGCCTTTTAGTTTATTTTAGATACAAATTTACTTACTTATCGTAAAAATCAGCCATAACTGACGTATTGCTGTTTTTTAGTGCAAGTAGAAAAATATTTGTCTAAAGAAACTAAATTGCTAATATTTTGGTTTTAATTATTTTTAAATAATTCTGTTACTGTCAGAGTAACAAATAATATAATAAAATGTAATTAATTACCTCTTATTGTAAAAACTTCTAATAGGTGTGTCAAAAATTTAGTTTCTTTAGACACATATTTTCCTACTTGCACTAAAAAAACCGCAATACGTTAGGTATGGCGTTTACGTTAAGTAAGTAAATTTGTATCTAAACTAAAAAGCTGACTTACCTATTGGTAGCTCTTACAATAAAAGGTAAATAATTACATGTTATTATATTATTTGTTACTCTAAAGTGACAGAATCATTTAAAGAATTTAAACCAAAATATTATTTTCTTTCTTCACTTTTAATCGCTTATATGTATGTCGGCAAACCGTTGTTATCTCACAAACCAGCAATAATTGACGTATATTATGCTATATATTTTATATGTAGAATTTAATACAGAATCCAAATTTGTTAAAATATACAGGGTGTCCAATTTAAAAACCTAATTGACAATAAAATTATGTTTTTGAGACACCCTGTATATAAACTACTATTAACAATAAAAAGAGTCTGTCCAAATAAACATTTCTTCTTTTAAGTTTACTTTTGTATCTAGTACATGGGCGAAGTTATTTTGTGTATAAATAGAGTTGGGACACCCTGTATATCACATCAGCTATTGTTAAAGGTATATCGGTCAGTAATGCAATAACAAAACAAGTACTATTAGTCGCCTAATTCGGAATGTTTACATGCTGGCATTCGCGTTAGACTCCACACATTGCCTGTGTACACATTTGACGGGCTGATTCTGTATAAATCAGTGGGCAACTTTCGTGATAAAAATTTCAAATGTTTTTATAGAACTTTTTAAGGCATTAAATTTTATCTGCTTTAGGTAAATGGCATGAGAACCAGAACCCTTTGTAACCCTACCTTTTTAATTTTCTCCTGAAATTTTTTCTCAGCTTTAGCCTTTTCCTTCTCCAACCTAGCTAGTTTTTCTTATCCAATGGCGGCTTATTTTCTCCCAACTGATTCGACTTCTCCGACATAATCAATTGATCCGAAGTCACTTTCGCGTCCATTTTTGTCGAATTAGTTTTATTTTTGTTCTTCATTTTAACACAATTTAATTTTATTTAACTGTTACTGCAATTTTTTAAAGCACTAGTTGTTTTTGGGTTTACAAATAACTGAATGAAGCAAAGCAAAAGTATTTAATACCAAATTAGTATATCTATAATTTTAGAAACCCTGGGTGAGTCATTTTTGGTATTTAATTTACTTTTAAATGTGAGAGATTAAATGGCATAGATCTGGCAATCAAACCTTTACACTAGGTTTTTATAATAATTTACTTATTAACTTAACCAGTCCTGTTAAGGTATGGACTTAACACACTATACAGTATTTGACGTAGGTATTCTCTCGACTCTATAAAATAGAGGAAGAAAATACTATAATAATAATTAGGAAACGGAAATCGGTAATAATGAAAAACTAATTACCAAACCAATTAACAAACATCAGAAAAAACAGTTAACTTTTAATAAGACTTAACAAAAGCAAATATTCGTGATAATTTATTGAAGTTTAATCCATTTGTTGAATTTTATTGCGTCGAATAATTTTGAAGGAGTTAATTTAATGAAAAATGTTAAGGGACCTTTTTAGCGCAATAAATTTCCTTTAAAAATATGTATTAGGTTTGTTTTAATATCGATATTTGTAGAAGTAATAAAAATCCGAACTCAAGAAACAAAATTTAAAAAAAAATCAATGTTAAAAGCCCGATTACATGAAAACGGCTTATTTGACGATAATTTACGAAGAAAGCTTCTTTGTAGGAAATTTAATTTTCTTTAAAAATGTGGGTTAATGAATTTTTTAAAGATCAACAATTTTGCTAGTTTTGCATAAAACAAAAAGGATTGTTGTCAAAAAACTGTTAATCGCGAAGATAGACCTATTAACATATTCGGGGCTCAAATCTTCACCATATATTTTTTGTCACCTTGAACAATATTTTTGATCCATTTTAAAAAAAATATTGTCGACTTTTTGTCCAGTCTACTGTACATACTAACCAAAATTTTTGTACAAATTAAAAAATAAAGGCAATTGAAATCCAAAATGTTTTTTATTAACCATACTTAACATTGTCTAACACTTTCAATGAAACTTTTCCTTTGTTGTTTTTACCACACCCAAATGCAAAATAGCTATTTTTAAAACCTTATTATAATTTTTCTAGCACGGTTAATTGATTTGCATTTGATTTTAAACAGAAATTTCTTATCTTTCATCGGAAAATAATTGCTAGAAGGTGGAAAATCGAGAGAATTTATTTTTAGCACGATATTCATTAAAATAAATATATAACATAAACTAAGTTTTGATAATTATAGGCTATAATTAAAATGTTTAAAGCTGATACATAATATGATCTTTTATACAAATTATGTATTTATTTTATAAATATCATACGATTTTCTGCTTAGTTTTAAGAGGATGCAGTACACGTTAAATTGGGCTAAAACGCGATTCGCTGCCGTTTTTAAATATTTGTTTTGGAAAAAGTTGTATATAGAAAAGTTTTTAAAATGATCCAAAGATTATCGGAAAGTCAATTAAATTTTGGTAATGTTTATAAATTAACACATTAAATTTCACAAAATTACAAAATCGTAAAAATAACCACTTTCCGATAATCTTTGGATCGTTTTAAAAACTTTTCTATATACAACTTTTTTCTTAAATTTTCTACCGACTGGCCATATGAAATCCCAAGTAAATTTTGATACCTTTAAACATTCGCTTCTATGTATATTGATTTTACAACAAAATTATAATAGACTATTTTAAAGATATTAATAAGAGACTCGCGCACTAAATTCCCTTATTTTTTTATAGGCCAATTAAAAGTTATTTAAGAAAAACTTTTGCAAAATCGTTGAATACCCGATACATACCGTTCTGAATCTACCAGTAATGAATGATAGTTTTTTTTCTTGACCAACATATAATTGGCTTATTACAAAATTACAAAATTTAGTGTGTAAGCTTATCTTATCAACGTCTTTAAAATAGTCTAATACAATTTTGTTATAAAGGAAGCCAATATTTAAAGCTATTAAAATTTACATGCAATTTCCTGGCAATGCATCACCCGGTATATAATCATTAATAGTAAAACCATTTTTTTCTTTTGCCTAATTTTGTAGGTAAGGAAATTTTTGTTGGTTGTCGAACATTTAAAAAACAAGAAAAAATTGACGAAAAAGGGGCCCCAGTAGCTCTAGGTACGCCACTGCATAAGATATGTAGATGGGATCTTTTTTATCGAGAATAAAAATCTAGCAGATCTCCTTTTAAAACATCTAAACCATAGATTTTTAGAAAACTCGGTTGCTTGAACACAAATTGTCAGTTTTCCTATACAGATACGTGACCCAAAACTGGATATATTATTAAATTATTTTCACAACTAACCATTTCTCACCTATTTAAATACATAAAGTGCCTAATCACACCTGTGTATATTTGCACAATTTTGCCATTTATCAAAATTTATGTTTAAGTTTAACCTACTAAGCCCAGATGATAAATTAACAGTACTTGCCATTTAAGATAAAGAAATATTAAATATCATTTTATTTTCTATCAAATTAAAAAAAATTATTACGACACAAGATCGTAAAATGCTGTTTTAGTACCGAGTGTAAGGTAGTTGAAAAATAATATAATAAAAATATATTGAGACGTTCTTTTTTGCCACGAAACAAACAAATTTTTAAATTAAATATTCAACAATTTTCAGAAAACCCCATAAAATAAATTTATACAGGATTTCTCGGAAAAAATCTGGCAAAACCATCCTTTGTGTTTTTATGTCTCCAGAAATTAATTATTATTTCTGCACATCTGCAAGTTTGTATATCATTTTAAACATTAAAAAAGTATTCTCGTAAAACATTTCTTTGCTTTTTATTTATGTGTAGAAGACTGCATAAAAATGTATTTTTAAAATGTTTTGGAAAGCCAATTTTTATATAAACAGTTTCTTGCTCGTACCTTTATTATGTATACCGGGTGCACACGAATAACTAGCAAATCTGTCAATTTGTTTAAAAGTGTTTTAGGATATTGAACTTTAGTGAGACGTATGACGTATAGGATGCAGATTTCTAATGTTTCAACACTTATGTTGCACTTTCGGTTTAACAATTTTGTTATTTTAAATGGACCCTGCATATTAAAAAAATAGACTTAACAAAAAATGCTAAGTAAATCTGTCACACACACTATACCTTCTATCTTGAATAGTTCTCGGGAGGCCGACATTTTTATGGCTTTGTTGAAAAACAAGTTAATGTAGAAAATGACTTATGCCAGGGGTTCCCAAACCTATTTTTAGTGTGACGCCCTTGGACACTTGCAATTCTTTCACGAGGCCCTTACGCCCAACTGAAGTCCCAACATTTCTTATCGTAACAAATAATTGAAGAACAAAAAATAAAAATAATAAAACAAGTTCTTCAGGTAAAAAGTTGCCCTACCGATATATCATTAGGATTAGGACAACAATATGACAACCATAATTTAAACCACTTAATATTCCTTTGTCTTATCCTAAAAAAGGTTATGAATAGCAAAAAAGGCCTTACACCTACTACTCTTGCTTATTTCTCTTTTACTTTATTTAAATATTTAATTTTTCTTCTAAAATACCATACCTCCACCTTTTTGTCCCATCAACACGCAACGCCCCTGGAAGCACTCTGCGAGGCCCCAGGGTGTCGCGACGCACAGTTTGGAAGCCCTGCCTATGCGATTTTTAAACTTGTTTAATGGGGTTTGGAAAACAGAGATTGTCTTTCGGAAATAAAGAACTTTGGTAATTTAAATGGGAAACACTACCTCAAGCCTTAAATTTAATTGTAATACTTTTCTCTTAATATTTTTTTGTTAATCGTATCCTAACTTATTGATAACTATTTCATTAACGGTAAACAGTTACTGGATTAAAATATCTAGGTTTGTCATAACGCTAATGTTTAAAAAATCATACATCAATTTTAGGCGAAGAACCAATTTTAACACGGTATTTACCAATCGGTTATGTTGACGTTTAAACAGTGTAATATACGTCAAAGTTGTCACCAATTAATACCGCGGTTATAATTGGTTGAACGCCTAAAATTGATGAATATGAATGTTGACTGATGACGTCGCGTTTATAATTTTTCAAACGGACTATTATTCCACTGAGAAACGTCATTTTATGCTTTATGGCTATACATAAAAACGTTAAAAACTTTAAATAATATGTATACAGGACAAACCATAGGGAATTATTGCAACTTGTCTTTTTAGGGACGGGTACTATTTATAGCGACCTTATTTAAATAGTGCCTGAACCTAAATGTGAATCATAATTTAAAGCCATTGCAAACATGTGTTTAACATTTATTATTTATAAAAGAAGAAAAAGACATTTTTGTTTTACTCATTTTAAAGATGTAGTTCGACTTAAATATACAACAAACGTATATATAAGGGGTATCAAGTTTTAATTGAAATGCACTGTATACAGGGTAATTAAAAAATCGATCACGAAACTTAAGACAGTGATTCTACATACATACATGATATAATAATCACCAGCTTTAGGTAAATAAACATTTTTTTCTTGGTTTTTAAATTAGAACCCCTCAGAGTTTAACTTTGTAATGGTTGTTTTTTAAATGGTGGTAAACTGATATATGTAATTCATATTTGGAAAATAGACTTAATGTCGATTCTCACTATACATCCACACCCTGTTTGCATAAAAATGATAACACGCAAATCCTATGCTATATCACGGTGTATGTGACATGTGATGTATGTGATTTGGGAGGTTAACGGGACGTATAGTGAGACTCGAACTTAACTTTCGATTTATGTAAATAAAGAGCACCTTTTCAAAAAGCTTGGCATTGGTCTTTTAGAAAATTTGCTAAAAAAATACGAGTATACTACAAATTAACAGTACAGAAGCCACGCGGTCTTCAGTTCTGTCTCCTTGAGAAATTATTTTCTTTTTTGCTCGCACACTATTTAAACGACGCGATTAGAAAGAAATAGTTGATTGTCTTTATTTCTATTACGCCTGTAGCTTCTTTTGAGCTGAATTCTATTTTAGCTATCAAACTTCAAAAATTATGGGAAAAACAATTTTTAATTTAGGCAGAGTGCTCTAACGGCACATAATCAATGTGATTTATTACTAAAATTATGGAGCTCAATCCGCTTAGGGCATAGTCAACGCGTTATTGAACAATATTTCTCTTATATCGATATTTGTTTCCGATTATTAATTCTAGGCACGTGATAAAATTAAAAGCAATTAAATTAAGATGAAAATTAATTCTCAACCAGTAAATGGCAATAAAATATGATTAAATGTCTATTAAAGTATGTTCTTACAGCAAATTCAATTAAATCCAGTAATATCATGACTATAACTTGATAATAATATTTTTATATTAACTTCAAAATAAACTAATGCTATATAAAATAGCATCCTTGAAACTTAATAGGTATATTATTAAAAATATAATTTAATCACCAGTGTGAAAAACCTAAATTTACTTTATATAAAAAAAAATTTGAATTTTTACAGTCCAAAATTATCGTATAAAAAAAAATTAAGACCAAAAAAACCGTCTACACCGCCTACGCCTAGCTACGCTACTAATCAGAACCCTCTAAAGATTTATTCTTGTTATTCGTCTAGTTAGTATCACTAAAAATGGATAGTTTTGGTTAGCAAATAAACGTCAACATAAAAGAAGTGTTAACTAACTTTACATTAATTTTTGGGGCACAAGAGACTAACAAGGTCTTGGAACAAAAACAGAGTCTTTTATAATACATACATATATACTGAAAAGGGTTACGAAAACTCCTCGACATTAGGCGGTTCGAGGTCAGGGCGCGAGGAAGGGAATATAACAGGAAATAATTAGCAAGACTGACTAAAGTCACTACATTTCGACAGCTGATGATCAATCCACTGGCCTCTAGAATTTGTGCTTTTCGTTTTGCATTGTTTTAAAAGTAATATTTCTTTAAAAATGTAAACCCAACGGTTGTAATGATACTATAAACTGTATTTCTTCAGCACTAATGTTAACACTTATCTCATTTAATAACATGGCCGAAAATGTTCCTGGTGACGTCAACAAAGCCATGACAAATTGGGCTGAATGTCGTGACCCCTTTATAAACGGACTCTAAGGGGACTATGGTACAAAAGCAAGTTTTAATGAAAAATAGAGGTTAATAGAGTCTCTAAAATAAATAAATGTTCTTAGGTCTTGAAATAACTCCAAAATAAAGGCCTGTTGAATGCAGCTTTAATATTAAAAACGAAGAACAATTTTCTTTAATACCTAACAAATGATGTGAATTCATAAAATAAACGGTAGCGAAATAAACCTGTTAATTTAAATTGGTTAATATATAATTATGTAAATAAGACACTTTTACTAAACAGAGGGAATAAATGAAACTTTTGTATTTCGTATATGTATATAAGGTGCCATTTAAAAATAAGGAAGATCTACAGATTAAATTAATGAAAAAGGAAAATTTGTAAACACTACGCTAAGATACATTTTTTAAATTGTAAACTAATTCAAATTTATCACGAAATACAAAAGTTTCATTTCTTCCCTCTACACTTTTACGCACACACAGCCACATGCATTCCTTTACTAAACAGTTTTAACTTATAAATAGTAAAAAATTGAAAAAGATGGCAAAACACATGTTATTATTGGTTGAAGTTGAATCCAAAAGTAATTTCATCGTCGATTAACTTTTGAAGAAGTGAGTTCATTGAAAAATGTTAAGAGACCTATTTTGTAGCCCATTCAATTTCCTTTAAAATTATGTATTGGATTTATTTAAATATTAGTATGTCTGGTATTAACAAAAAATCCAAATTTAAGAAACAACGAGGGACGGCGATGTGACGCGCCTGTTTGACAACTAAGCAAGGATCCAATGCATTACAACCAATGACATTGATTACAACTTACAACGTGTCCAATGCATCGATGCCGTGCGGCTGTCTCTTTGCGCGCTGTTTACCGGAAGCTTTAGGGCTCAATCCTTCACGATAAATTTTAAAAGAAAAAAAATCAAGTTTTTGACCCAGTCTGATTTATTGACGTATTAAAATCTAAAAATGTATCGTTACATATGATCTCGATAGTTCTCTATCATATTAACAATATGATATAACAAGACAAATTTAACGTTCTCTTTAACGCCAAAAATGGTAATTTATGTCAAGCGCTCTTACTTAAAACGATGTTAAAAAGTGAGATTCAGACTAAACATAAATTCTGTTACGCAAGGCCATTAAACGAAATGACACAACAAGAAATACAAGGTGTAGAAATGGAAAACGAGCCGTATATCAGTTTTAAGAGACGTGACGTAAAAATTATCAGCATATTACATATTTTTAACATGAGACTTTATTAATTAAAGATATAATTTATATTAAGTTCTCTAGGAAGATACATAAATTCTTTAAATGTGTAGATTTATTTAAGACAATAAAGATTTAAAAAAAGTATATTGTGTAATATGTACGAAAAGCGATATAAAAGGGTGGTCCAACTTAAACGCACGATCTTAATTGTAAAAAAAAACAAAAAAGTTTTTAGATAATTCTCTTAATACACTCCTGGACAAAAAAAAACGGACAAACAAAATTTTGTTCTTCAAATTTAATATTAAATAACTTTTTGGTTTTTCATCAGAACTTAATGATTTTTTTGGTGCAATTAAAGCTCCTTCCATCAAGACTATTATTTAATACGGAGATGGCAAAAAGTTTTATGGGATTAGGTGTTATACAGGAAAGAGCCAAATGTTGCATTTTGCCCAAATTTTAGAAGACTCTATGGAATAATTTAACTTTACAATTTTTTACCAATGCATTGGATTTTAAAATCCCTTCTTTTCTTAACATTTCCTTTTTTTATTAATTTTTTTATATCAGTATTTCTATTCCAAAAGAGATATTTTTTTAAAATAAAAAATGTATTTGTGTATCGGGTGCCAAGCTATAATTTTACATCTACCTTAAAATTTTTACTTTTGATTATAAAAAATAAATAAAAATATTGATTTGTTAAGTTGGTTTCGTAGTTTCGAAAGTATATTTTGACAGGATATACGGTAGAAAAAAAGTGTAATAAAAAAACACTCTGTATATTATAACACCAGTAAAAAGAGCTTTTAAAGACCTTTAAAAAAAACAACATTTTTCATAGTTATCCTTATTAGTTTCGAAAATATGACCATCCTAATCTTTCCCCAATATGTTCGCAATATAGCGTATATTACGAGCATCATAATTAAATTGCTATGTTTTCTTTAAAAATTTTAATTTTTTTAGAATAGTGATACTGATATACTTGAAAAAAAGGAAAAGTTAAGAAGAAGATGGGGCTTTAAAATCCAATATACGGTTAAAAAATTGTGGGGTTAGATAATTCCACAGGATGATCGAAAAACTTGGCAAAATGCAATATTTGGCTCTTTCCTGTATAACACCTAATCCTATAAAACTTTTTGCCATCTCCATATTAAATAATAATTTTGTTGCAAGGAGCTACAACTGGACCAAAAATCAATAAATTCTGTAAAAAACCAAAAAGTTATTTAAAATTAAATATGAACAAAATGTTGTTTGTCTGGTTTTTTCGTCCAGAAATGTATTCTTATTATGATAGAAGGATCTATGACAATTATGTGTAAAACAAAATATCGTCCAAATGCTCGACACGGCTTCGGTGGTATACCTCTATCCGATGGTCCAAATTTTTAAAAAACATAATTGAGGTCCATTGTCCTTAATGTGCAGAATTGATTTATCCTTTTGATCTTGAATTGTTGTCTTATTGGCGTACACTTTTTCTTTTAAATATCTCCAAAGAAGTTGAAAGATGTCAAAACACTCGATCATGGTAGCAAATTAACATCGCCACGGCATGAGATTACACGGCTATTGAATTTCTCGAGTAAACGAGTCATTGTTTCGTTGGCTGTGTGGCAAGTGGTACCATCCTGTTGAAACCACATATCGCCCAGGTCCATATTCTCCTTTCGAAGATGTACAACCCGATGACGCCGGCAGCCCATAAACCGCACCTAACAGTCACTTTTTGTGTATGCATCAGCTATTTAACAATCAACCCTTGTAACCTAATTTGTCCAAATAATTCGGGATATAAACAACATTAAAACTTAATTTATGTCTCAGAGTCATTGAAAATATGGACCGTCGGATAAAAAAGGTATGCCACCGATGCCGTTGCGAGTATTTGGTCGATATTTTGTTTCACACATAATTGTCATAGATCCTTCTATCATACTAAAAATATTACATTATATTTATTAACAATTCATATCGTGTGTTTAAGTTGGACCACCTTTTATTTTTGGACGATGGTGGGCCGCGTCCAGCAACCACCAAGAGTCCGGAAATATGCTTTTCCTATATACGAGTTGCAAATACTCTTTGTTCTCCGATTATTTTTTTTTAATTTTCGTTTTACGAAGCTTAAAATATTGTTTTTTTTTAGTTTGTTAAATATAAAGTATGCATTATGGGGCAAGAAAACGTATTGGAAATATGAAGGTTTTCATCCAATCGGAGAAAAAGAAATATTATAGTTAAATTTGATTAATCAAAAAATAATATATAATGATAATAATAAAGAAACATCACGAGAAAAAATGCCTATTTAAAATCAAAATGCAAAAGTTGACCATGCTGTTAGAGTCAATTAAATGTATGTTATTTATATTTACTAGAAATTAGTTGAAAGTATATATTTTTATAGCTTATATTCATGTTTATGGAGAAATCCAAAAACAATCTCATCTTTTCGATTCGCTTTCAAATACAAATTAATATAGGATGTTTCATTAAGACAGTATAATTTTTATTTCATATTTCTTAATAGAGGGTGTCCGGAAAGGTGAGGTCAAAAATAATAGAGATGATAAAGTGGGCCAAAATAATGTTGGTACTTCATATAAAAAAAGTTCTATCGCGCTTTGTTTGGAGATATTGACCTTTAAAGTTAGAATAAAAAAACTTATGTCAATTATAACTTTGGAACTATTGCCACATTACAAATAATATTTGGGCAACTAATATCCTTATACGAATACTTCTTTCCATAGGTAAACGGCTGTTCAGTAAGTCAGGATTATACAGGGTCAGGCAAGTTTTTTTTAATTTTATGTACAGGTATGCATTTTCTATACAGGTGACAAATTTGACATTTTGCTTTGACAGTTTGATTCCTTTATCTTTTTAATGCAAAAAAGTATACTTTATTTGAATCGATATATTTGACCGTTTTCCATAAAATCGCATTTTAAATTCAGACATACCAGCAGCATTTTGTATGTAATAAAAATTAAATTTTTTGCCTCTAAAACTTTGTAATACAGATAACAACTGTTTTTTTAATAATTTTACCCTATTTTAATATTTTTCTTTAAAACATGATTTTTTTATCACATACAAAATGCTGGAATGACTGGACTTAAAATGTGATTTTAGGACAAACGGTCCAAAATATCGATTTAAATAAAATATACCTTTACTGTACAAAAAAAAATATAAAATAATTAAAAAATGCATACATTAAATAAAAAAAATCGACGCACCCTGTATAATTCCGACTTACTGAATAGCCGTATAGTATGAGGATATTTAGTTGCTCAAATATCATTGGTACTGTGGCAACAGTTTAAAAGTTATAATTGAAATACGTTTTTTTATACCAACTTTGAAGGTCAATATCTCCCTAAGGAAGCAGGATAGAACTTTTTTATATATGCACTAACATTATTTTGGTTCACTCTATCACCTCTATCATTTTTGACATCACCTTTTCGGATACCCTGTATCAATTCGAATTGTTTTCGTAAATTGCATTGTTTTAAAATCTGCGGAAAAAATATACATTATGACTTTATGACTATTCATTTTTTATTGAATACTACGAGAGCCTAATGTAACCCGAGTTCTCGTTGATGACCCTACACATCATAATCTACTTGGGTATCTACATAAAAATAAACTGCTGGAACTCCAATGCAGTTTAAAAATTGAAAACCTAGAGCTTGGACATGTTTACACAACACCCTTTTTATCCGGTCTAACACTCTCAGACCGATATCTGTTTCCCCAAATAAGATGGGCAATATATTTTCTCAAATAAAAAAAATTGTAGAAGACTTGAAATTAATTTTTGCAAAGTACCTAATGAGATATTAAACGGGTTTTTAGTATGGTGCTATTATTAGTATACAGGGTGTTTCAGAATAAAATATAGGATTTAAGGGTGTGAATCTTTCTAATCATATCAATCACCCAAAGGTGATTTTAAGAAGAAATGTTCAATGTCGTAAATGTCTTTAGTTTTAAGATACAGGGTGGTAAATTTTATATAGAATTATCTTTTTTATTTACAGTATACAGTGTGTCTACGTAAGTTGGCGTCATATGGAAAACATTTTTATTATTAATATTCCGAAAAAAATATGTCAGTCATCTACGAGGTTTGGCCAAAAATTTAAATTTTTCTCAAGGGTAAAGAACCCGTATTTTTGCTAATATCGAAAATTGCTATAAAGAAAAGATGTTTGTAATTAAAAACTACTTCTAAATATGCAACTTTGTTTATTTGGAAAATAATTTTTTCTCCTGAAATCGAGAAAATTTAAGTTTGTGCATTAGTGCATTGTTTATTCTTCTTATTTTGATGTCACTAAATTAATAAATGTATTTAAAATTTTCTTATGAAATTTATAATCATGAAATGTATTGCACTAATGTAAAAACTTAAATTTTCACCATTATTGTAAACAAAAATGTTTTTTTTTTGCGAATAAACAAAACTGCATAATTAGAAGTAATTTTTAATTAAAAACATTTTTTCTTTATACCGATTTTCGATATTAGCAAAAATACAGGTACTTTATCTTTAGCAAAAATTACATTTTTGGCCAAACTTCGTAGATGCCTGTAGATCGATGATATCTGATGGTTGCTTTTTAGGTTTTGGACCATGCAGGACTTTTTATAAACAATAACTTTCTTTCTTAAAATTAATAATAAAAAGTTTTTAATATGACGCTAACTTACGTAGACACACTGTATGTGATATAACTATTACTCTTAATACTTTAAAGACATTTGGTATACAGTCACTATACATTAAGAGGCTCTTTCTAATTAACAACATTTTTTAAAATTTCTTCCAGTGGTATTTGACCGGGATTTAATGCCCGTTTTCACCAACTTTTTAGGGGTTCCCAAACGCTAGGTAGAGAATAACTAACATTAGGTTACCTAGCGTTAGGAAACCCCTTAAAAGTTGGTGAAAACGGGCATAAACCAAATATTTTTAAGGAAAATTATAGTATACCACTGCCTTTTTTTAAAACAAAACTTTTTTTGGCTTTAACGTGGTAAAATCGATAAGAGATGAGTTTTGGTGATTTAAAGGCTCACTTGTAACAAGTGGTTAAAAGAACGCAAGGACTTGCACCTTCAAATCTTTTACCGTAATTTTAAAACACTTTTTTCAAGAGGGTCTTTAAAACTCGTTAATTTATATGGAATACTTTTTTTTACACTAAAAACAGAAAAAATTGTATGTGCTAAAACAAAAAAATGCTTTGAAATTGAAGTTTTATTCCTAGAATCACCTACGAATTCTCACCCTGTATACTTTAAAAGCGGGATACTTTGAATGTGAATGGAACAAAAGTATTATTTTTAAATTGTAATCTTTTTCTTTTATTCTAAAATTACTCTGTGTAGGTGGTCAGCAATTATGAATATTTTTAATTGCCACATCTTCGCTCACAAAAAGAATAAAGAAAAATACCAAAAAAATCACTTGACACAAAAACCATAAATTAAAGCAAAGCTAGTTTATTCTCGATCGTATCGTGTTTTTATCGCATCGATATATTGCACAATTCGCGAGTAATACGAAAAACAAAAACGAATCGGCGAACAGCTGAAAGCTCGTTGCACCTTTACACGGCACACGCGAAAAACTGACTGCTTGAAAACGGAAAGTCGGCTTTGGAACTCGCGATCCGATGGGCGATTGTCTGCCGATCAGACGGCCGGCTTGATGGATGATGACGAATCGTAAAGTTAAAATTGGAAAGGATTATTATTCTTCAATTATTTTGTACATTGTAACTGGGCATAACGGTAAAAATAGGTAATTAGAATGTTTGCGCATATCGGGTATATTTAACTGATCAAGTTACAGTTAAAGATGGAGATGAATTTTTTAAAGTAGACGTACGGAATAGACCTTCTTGATCGTGAGGGTCATAAATTATAGGATCGGAACAAATAATTGACAATCACACAGCTGTAGATCGTGAGTTGTGTCTTAGTGGTAATTTAAAAGAAGGTAGAAAATAGTATAAATATTAACTTCTTTCCCTCCTTTGTTGGCTTTACAAACAGAACTGATGTATTGGTCACATTAATGAAAAAAAAAAAAGACTGGAATTAGTTTTATTATAAGTACTACCGGGTGACAACGAAATTACTATCCAGCAATTTATTTTCTTTAGTGCAACCGTATATCTTTCAAATTTAGGGACGGTATATGGTATCACCGGATGCCAATATACACCAAATGCCACCATTTTAGATATAATGGCATCCGTGTATTACTTCCGGTTTAACCGAAAGTGATATAAACTTTGATATTCTAAATAGAACACACTGTATATTTTTTTGAATGTATATTTTGGTGGCGATTGAAAATGTCCAAACGACAGCACAATATGCAGTTTTATGAGAAAACAAATGAACATCACAAAAAATTAAAATGCTTAAAATAGTCCTTTAAGAACCATTATAATACCACTTTCTGTTTAACCGGAAGTGCTGCAAAATTTGAAATTCTAAGTATGATAACCCTGGTAATTTTAATGGAACACCCTATATATTTTTTAGGATTTAAATTCTTTAAGCTATTTCTGATTTAAAAACCTGTAATACACCCATAACTTATCATTTTTAGTTTTAGAGAAAACCGCGTTTGAAAAAGTCTCACAACAAAAGTGTCATGAATATTGTGTCGTCGTCTGGACCTTTGGAAATATTAAAGGTTTTATATCAGGAATGACCTGCGGAATTCAAATCCTAAAAAATATACAGGGTGTTCTATTTAAAATATCAAAGCTTATTTCACTTCCGGTTAAACCGCTGCTGCTGGATAGTAATTTTGTTGTCACCCGGTATAGTTTTCGAAATGAACAAATCATATGGTAATTTAATTTTTAATTCGCTATGAATTTATTTAAGCCTACAATGTAGGATTCACAATTAATATACGGGGTGTCCAAAAAACGGGTGTACAAAATTGTATGCAACATTAAAATATGTCTATTTAAGTCAATTTGGACCTGTTTGATGTTGGTTCGTTATTTTGGTGATATAACCAGATAGTCTATAATGACCCTCAGGGAGTCAACCACGAGCTGCAAGTAGTCTTGTTTTCAGCCAAAGGTTGTGGTAAAAACAGAACCATCGACTTTGAATAAACATTTTCCTTCAGGTCTTGGACGGTTCGTGATCCGTTAGAATAAACATCGGATTTCAAAAACATCGCCTTTATCAAAAAATACTTTTTGGAACACCTCATCTCATTATGAGGCGAGTGGCCAACGCGCTCTCCTGATTTGAGCCCTTCTTTTTTTTAACTTTTTCAAATCTGACCTAAAGGCTAACATCGGTTTTATATCATTAAAAAAAAGTTACAATTCCGCAACCTGTAGCTCATAGGGACTTTTTGTGTCCATTTTATATTCATTATTCATTATTTACAGTTTCAGAGGCTTTGTTTACAGCAAAATGTTGCTATTTTATAGCAGATGTTTTTTTATTTTTTTAAATATTTTTGAGCACTGAAACATGCAATTTTGCATTTCACGGAACCTTTTAGACAACGCGGTCGTGCCACCACGGTCGTTATTTTTAAATAACTACTACCTAAATATGTCTCCCCCGCTGGGAATCGAACCGGCGACTTCTGGCTTCGAAGATCAACGCTCTGTTCACTGCGCCACGAGGGAGACTTTACTTTACTTTACTTTAGTATGCGTAATCAGGTATTCAGTTCTATCGGGTAAACTATAGTGTTTATAGTCAAGTCTCTCGATTACGTTGCATACTTAAACGTTGACCTTTATATAGGTTTTCTTGGAAGTTTACTTAATGTGTGCCGTAAACAGTATGATAGATTGATGAATCAGAGGAGTGCAGGGGTAGACCTCCTCGGGCAGCAGATTCCACATTCTAAAAACTCTATGGATAAATGAACGAACAAAGTGAGAAGTTGGGATCTGCCCAGTGTAGCACTACAAGTTCGTCTGATGGAATCTTTAAGAGGTGGAATTTTACTGAACATTTTTTGGAGCAGAAACTATGGTAGTACCTAAAAACACCGATAGCCTTGCAACTCGACGATGGGCATGAGAAAAATGCCCTTCTGTAAGTAAAGGAATCATTTATAATGCAAACAAATCTTCTTTAAACCCAATCAACAATGCTAAGGGTTGAAAGACAAGCCATTCCCCAGATATAAGAACAATATCATATAGAGCAGCGGTTCCCAAACTTATTTGTAGTGTGACGCACTTGGACACTTGCAGTTCTCTCACGAGGCCGAAAAGAAAGGTCTTCGTTTTAGTTTTACTGTATTTTTTCCCTTACTTTGCGCCCCTCACGATGTATCATTAGGACTGGGACAGCAACTATAAATTGATTTGTTTGTCTTATCCTAATAAAACTTGAAAAGCAAAAAAACTATTTATTTTATTTTAACCTTGTAAATATATTATTTCTATCGATTTTTCTTTCTTTCTAAGATTTTTTGAAGCTGATGTGGCATTAAATATATTAGAGTAAGAGCCCGTGAGCGGCAGACCTTCGTCATTTTATAAAAGCTGAAAGTTCGTCAGCGCATGCTTCCAACATAGGTAGAAGTGATGGGAGACTATGCAGTTTGACTCATAGTGGCTTTGGCAGGTACCAGGTACCAAAGGTAATTTGAATTTGAATATTTCTGTTATTTAACAAGGTATAACAAAATGTCTTATATAAGGGTTGTAGGGATTTTAAGTAGGCATGTTCTAAAAATATTTTGATGTATACAGAATCTTCCAAAAACATTTTTTTACTAAGCTCACAGCAGTAACTTTTTGAGCCACTCTGTATACATTTAAAATATTTTAGGACACACCTATTTGGAACCCTATAAATCTTACATTAGACTTTTGTCATATCTTGTTAAATGACAGAAATATTGGACTTTCTCGGACCATTGGGCCACCCCAAAATGTTTGTCTACCAAGGGGTTAAAACTGTCAAAACTGTCTGGCGACTAGGAAAATATCTTCTAATAGGTACCCAAGTAACATAAAATAAAATTCAGCTTTTACAAAATGACAAAAGTTTTATTTTATTAAACTTTGGTACCTGATACCTGCCAAAGCCACTATGAGTCAAACTTCATAGTCTTACATCGCTTCTACCTATGTTGAGAGCATGCGCTGACAAACTTTCAGCTTTTAAAAATGACGAAGGTCTGCCGCTCACGGGCTCTTTGACTATATATTTTTTACTTGTAAAGCTACATGGTAATTTTTAAAGGTTACAGTTTGTTCTTTTTATTATTATAATTATTTTGTAAGAATTTTTCTAATAGAGCATCTCGTATATTGCTTAAATAAATAAATAAATTCGACGCATCTTTTTTATTCGAAATAAAATGACGAATGCGAATAGTTGACCGTTCATTACTATTTAAATTGCTCTTTGTTTATTTTTAAATCTAATTTGGGATCACCCTATTCATCTTTTAATCTTGAAACACAAAATCAACAATAAACGACGCATACGTTTCAACGCAAACTAATTTATTCGGTTTTTATTCTTGATGCTGGAAAAACGCCAAAATTATTAATTATTTTGAATAAAGATTTTAAAAAAATTGATAACTTTTAAATTTCGTGTAAGGACAACACGAATTTAAAAACGTGTGGTTATTTAAACTAATTTGGAAAAATGGAAAACATTTTTGATATTATATACATAAAAGCAAAACAATATTTTTGAACTGGAGTTTTTTTTTAAATCTTAATGCCGCCGCCAGACATTTGGGCAACTACGACAAACTTTGGCAAACACCATTGTGTGGACGGGTAGTTCGTCTACATTCGTCTTGATTGGCCCAACTTTTTCAAGTCGGCTTGCTTAAAAATAGCTTGCCAAATGTTTCGACAAATAGTTCGGCCATAAGTTCGCCCTATAGTGACGGCAGCATTAGACAATCCACGAAGGCTGAAAGCCTAAATATTAACGTTCCGTGGGTGTCTTAAGCAAGGTAAGAGGAAGTTTGTTTACGCGGGACATAATACTTGAAGATTTAGGGGAAAGGAAAGACATACGCGGGCAGCAGATTCTACATTCTAGAAATTCTAGAGATAAAAGAACAAACAAAGTGGGAAGTTTGGAGTCCGTTCAATTGGATCATTTTTTTACAATTAGTAAATTGTTTTTAATAGTATTTTTTTTTTTTTTTTGGAAACACACAACAACAACACGACAATATTGGGTTAAACATCCAGTAACCCGGCACTCACGGTACACTGGTATTTAGTCATAAGCCTTCGTGAGATGTCATAGATATAAAAAAAAAAACAGAATAGTAATAATTTTATAAAAAAGTCTTTTTTGGCAAGTACAAAGAACCCAATTTAAAAAAATAATTGCATTCTCAATTTTTGCCATAATTTTTGTAGGCTATTTATCGGTTTATTGTACACAAGCGGATTTATGTATATGCATACAAACAAAAATCAAGTGGACTAAAATCGGGGCTTCACGCCGGAGACGCAGAAAAAAAGGTGATGTTTAGGTAAGTTTTTGTATGGGATTTACAAAATTCCACATATAATATTGCCCCATTAGTGACCCTGTATAAAACCGACATTGCTTGATGTTAACAAGGCGAAACAATTGCTAGTTAAAATTTTTAAAAAATATATTTTGATTGACCTAAATGGTTCATATCTCATTTAGGAATTCATCTACATATCCGCGTTCATTCCACAAAGCTCTTAAAAAGAATCCTTAAAACGATTTCTTTAATAAAATACCTACATGCGTACCCACTTAGAAACACCACTACAAATTATCATAAAGACAAATCACCTGAATGCGAGATCGCTCACCTCTCTCCGCACCTGTAATCAAGACGGCCAAGTACCAATGGTACTTCGGGTGTTACAACGGTGAATCATACCGTGGCAATCCACATTCTTCTTTCTTTAGATCGAGCGGCTTTCCCTTTTTTTTTTCGTTCTCCGGTACTCAGTCATTCGAGATTTGCACTTTTTTCTTTTATCTTCCTGACCATTATTGTTCGATCTGATAACAATCAGTTTCCGTATGAAAAAGGCAAACTTTATATATTTTAGTGATTTTTTAAAATTTATTCCAAAGTCGCAAAGCAAAGTCGCTTCCTGTGTTTGTATGTATGTATGCTTAAATATTTAAAACAACTCAACGGATTTTGATGCAGTTTTTTTAATAAGAGTGATTCAAGAGGTTTAATGTATTAGAGAACCACTGATCATTTCCAGATTTCCAATGTGGAGTCGTAAATAAACACATTATTTTTGCGCTTACATTGCAAACGCTGGCTGGTATATGGAAAAGGAAATTGTTTTGGTTAGTTCTGGTTAGTTTTGGTTATTTCTTGTTAAATTTAAATCTGGTTAGATCAAATTTAACGCGTGCGAAGTCGCGGGCAAAAGCTAGTATAGTATAAACATATAATCATGTATAAAATAAAAGTAAAAAAAACACGTAAAAAAAACTTTCTTGTACGTAGATTTTTCGAGATTTCAAAACAAAACCTATTTGTTCCAAACTAAATTATTAACCGATAATAACCTACTTAAACAATAGCGAAAAAGTAAAAGTACAATTTGAAAATGACCAAAAGACCATGCCAACACACATTTTCAACGACAATACAAAATATAATTATTTTGTAAGAAAGACTTCCTACCTTCATGACCAAAATTAATAATGAAGGTGGATCAACATTGGAAAGTAATCATTTGGGTCATTCTGGGTCAGACATTAACGAGTCATTGCCTCTACCGCCTACATATACAGGGTGCTTTAAAATAAAAAAGGATATACAGGATATTTCTAAACAAATGCGAAAAATGGGGGTGATTCCTTGTTTAAAATAAAGGGGAGTTTACTTTATAAACATGTGGTCAAAAGTTAACTATTAGGGAGATATCGTGGTTTAAAAATAGCGAAAAATAACGTTTTCATTTTGTACCTAAAAATGAAATGCGCTGGAGTAATGTAATTTTGCGGAAATATTGCTATTATAAAGATACACCTTCTGAATATTTTTTGCACTTTTTTATAAGCAATAAAAGTGGTAGAAATAGACTACCTATATCGTTGTTCCTAACCAAATTTAAACAGAAACTTAGGCAATGACCTTCAAAAATATAAATTTGGATAGCCTGATGTATTTAAAAACTTTTTCAACACCTGTATTGTTTTTGTTAAATTTACCGATTTGAAATAAAAAAATAAAACTGTAAATCATAACATGTTAGGACGGGGAAATTTATTTTATAAAAAAATCTGCCATCTATTAAGGCTTTTGTTATATTTTTTTATTTGACATTACTCGGTAGTTTAGTCACTATACTCTTTTTGTTTTTTAAAAAAAAAAAAGACATTTTTTTAAATTTTTCCGCGATATATCCCTAATGGTTGAGTTTTGAACACGTTTATCAGACAAACTACACTTTATTTTTTTAACAAGGAATCACCTCCTAAAATTTTTCGCTTTTGTATAGAAACACTCTGTATACATTTTTATGTCATTTTAGTTTTAAACAACGTTAGAAAACTACAGTTTTCTGAAAAACTTTTCGATTAACTCATGATTTTTTTTATGTACCAATTTAGACTAATGTTTTGCCTAAATATGACAATATCTTATGTAATCCAAACGGTTCTTTATAAAAAGTTCTGCATGGTGTGGGTGCTTTTAGGTTTTGGACCATACAGAAACTTTTTATAACGAATAACTTTTTTCGTAAAATTAATAATAAAATACTTTCCCATATGACGCCAACTTATGTAGACAAACTGTATATTTTTGTGAAATTTATTGCCTTGTTTTCAAAAGTGCTTGCTTCTAGCCCAGACACAAACCAAAAATCGTGTAATTTCTATAAATATTTTTCACCATATTGGATAGATACCCATCTTTATCAGCTGATTGACTGTTGCAACATTATGTTTCTTAATTTGAGTCTCGAATAGCTGCCGATATCCCTTTTTTACTTTTCTTATACTCTGTACGAGGTTTTATCTCGCTTCACCCTCCTTAGAAATGTACTCATTATTGGCAAATCATTTTCACCACTAAAAATAATAAAACCACGCCTCGCCTTTTTATAATGTATGTAATTTACGCTCATTATGCTGAAAACAATGTTAACGTTAAAATTTTAGTGCTTTCTAGCAATAATTTACTTTTACATTACATAATACCTTTGATAACATCAAGACCAAACAATGCTCATTTCTATTTTTAGACCTAAAATTACTGTAAATAAAAGCACATTCCTATGTGAAATGATTACACAGTTGTTAATTTTTATAAAAACGAGGTGGATATTGTTCATGTAGGTTTCACATTTCAACATATTGTTATTATGAATAAAGGAAACCCTACAGGAACAAGAAAAATTGTACTAACCAGAGTTGATTTATCTAGAAAGGGTTGCGACAAAACCTCGACTTTAGGCGGTTCGAGATCGGGGACGCAAGGAGGAGCATGTAACAAGGAAAAATTGGTAAGACTGGGTAAAGTCACTAGAGTTCGACAGCTGGTGATCAATCCACTGGCGTCTAGAATCTGTGCATTCTGTTTTGCACTCTTTTGAAAGTGATATTTGTTGAAAGATGTTAAATGTTTTTTATTTAAAGTTGAAGAAGTTGCAACTTTAAAAAAATTAAAAACTGTTGTGCAAACGGTTGTTCCAATAATATTAGAATTTGTATTTCTCCGACACTGATATATCTTATTTAATAACATGAAACAAAAGTATTTCTTAGTGGTATATTTTTAAGGCATGATGAGTGACAAACTGATAAAAGTGAAACTGATATCATTCTTTTGAAAGTTATATGGCTAACTTCATTCTGAATGTTTATTAATATTTTAAATAGCATCTGTTATGTGATCAGATGATTAGGAAAGAATTAGGATCTCTTGTATGTCAATGAACTGAGGGAAGTGAAACTGATCATATTTGGAAAGAATACCACTCTTGTGACGTCAAAACAACCACCGCCAATATGGCGGAATGTCGCGACCCCTTTATATGTATAAGGACCCCTTTATATGTATAAGGACTCTGTTACCAACTACATTATGAAACACAGTGTGTTTCCATTAATTAAACAGGTTTTAATAATAAATTAAGACAGCTTTTCTGGAATAATAAACACGCAAGGAGCAAAATCCGGACTGTAGAAAGGATAACCTTTTTCAAAAACTCGAAAGAACGCGGCGTCATATATAAAACTTTTTTATTATTGATTTTACGAAAAAAGTTATTGTTTATAAAAAGTTCTGCATGGTCCAAAACCCAAAAATCAACCATTAGGTATCAAATTGTATCAGTCCTCTATGAAGTTTGGCCAACAATGTAATTTTTGCTAAAGAGTAAAGTACCTGTATTTTTGCTAACATCAAAAATTGTTATAAAAAAAATGTTTAGAATTAAAAATTTCTTCTATCTCACTATATTTAGTGACCTTGTGATCAATCCAATATTATCTAGAATTTGGGCTTTAGATGTGATCCCAAATGTTTTTGGGGAAAGTAAAAGAAGTTGCAACTTAATAATTAAATGGTGTTCTGTAAATGCTTGTTCTAATAATACCATAAGCTGTGTTTCTCCAGAACTGGTGTTGAAACTTATCTCATTTAATATCATGACCAAAAAGGTTTTCGATGTTGGAAAAAAATCACCACCAATATAGCAGCTATATCATACCCCTTGAATATATTGACTCCGCATAAATCTAGGAATTTTTAGAAGTAATAATATCATTAATAATATAAGATCAAAAAATTAAAATAAAAAAATATAAATAACGTCATAGTGAGTGTAGATCTTCTACATAAAGTTAGATAATAAAGTTTTTGTTTTAGATTACCGATAAACTTCGCAACATACCAAAAAGAATGACAAAAAGAAGTCATCGGGTAATCAAGGCTGTTGATCTTAAAGTTTAGATGGAGCGCGAATAAAAACAACAGTGTGATTTTTTTACAAAACTATTTAAATTCGCTGGAATAGTTATAGGTGTTCAAATAGAGCACCTTTAATGCATTTTGATATCAAATTATACATACAGAAATAAGAATTTTTCTGTTGATTGTTTCATGTCCTAGTTAGTGCGGAAACAAACAACAAACCAGCTATAGCAGGGTTTTTCAAATTGTGCCTTTGCATGTTGATGAGACAAAAAAGTTTTTAAGGTTTTAAGTCTTTTTTTTGCTTTTTATTATTACTTTTTTAAAGATGCTTAGGTTTTAAAATATTTTTATTACTTTTACCTAGACTGTTTTCTTTTCTTTGCTTGGTCTTTATCTTTTTCAGCAGATCTATAATGATTTGAAATAATTTTTGTTCTACCTGAAGACTTTTTTTTAGTGTAAAGGTGGGTTTTCATGCTCATGCAATTTGCGCAAGTTGATTTGTGCTTGCCATTTGTGCATATTAGACTAAACTATTACATCCATTTTTACAGTACACAAGCCAAACTTTTTGACTTGTGCAAGTAAAAGATTTTTTGTATACATGCAACAATTTACTTGCACAAGTCAATTTGTGCAAATTGCATGAGTGTGAAAACCCACCTTAAACCGGGGTATACATGGTTATGCAAACCTGAAACGCATTTGCATGAACGCAAATATATAATGAAGCTTTTGATACACACGATTCAGATGTACCTGTCAGTTCAGCGTCAGTTTTGGCAGGTGGTGGTGTGATCAACTTGAACATAAGCGTAATTCAGCGAAAAGAGTGTCAATGTATTCATTACTTTTAACTTTCCAAAAGCATGGATAACCTTGGTACATATCTATAAAATCACGCAATACATCTTTTTGGCGCAAAAGAGCCATTTTGTTAGCTCGAAACCAACAATATAACCCCGTAAACGACGTTCCTAAACTGAAACGTTAACTGACAGGTCCTACACATGCACAAGTTTGCACGACGCGCGCCCAGAAAAATTAAACTCGGACATTGAGTCGCATGTCAAGCCAGATGTGGCAGTTTTTTAATATACACAGTCAAATTTGCGCGCGAGCTTTGGCTTTCTTGGCAGATGTGACAGTTTTGCATGACCGTGTATACCCCACTTAGGGACGTCGTGAGGAAATTGCAACTGTCCAATAGCATCACACTACAAATAAGTTTGGTAACCCTTGAGCTATATGGTACAAACTACATGTAATAGATTTGTATTTTTAATCAGTAATTTTTTTCATAAAAAAAATAATTTATTATGCAATTAATAATAGGCAGTTAATGATTGAGAGAATAAGAAAGCCAAAAAAACCTTCCATTTATGGTTCCACATAAACAGGTGTGTTATTTCAATTTATAAAAATTTATAGACAATAAATTTTAAGCTGTTTGAAGTTAATCTTTTGGGTTTATTATAAATTTAGTAACATTTAATTTGTTCTTTAACATTAGTGCTGCATGCTAGGTTTTAGATAACTTGGTAGAGCTATGAAATTTTCAGTAGTTTATTCTTGTCAAAATAAATTTCAGTGTTTTAATTATAGACTAAGTAATGGATTGCTAAAAAACTCTAAAAGAAAAGTGTGAACATTTTTCATGTTATAAAATACTTCACAATATTATAATGCCGTGACGCCACACTGAAATTAATTCCAAATTTGAAGTAGGTATAGTATCATATTTTATATTAAGTTTATATTTGATTTTATTTAACAAAATGCAATCAGATAAAAATATTAAATTAATCTCGAAATTAATGAACATGATAAATCTTTAGGCGTTTTATTTGCTTTTTTGACCTCATTATCAGGTTATAAAAATACCCCAATATTCCAGTTTATAGGCGCACAACATTAACCAGCTATACCAACACCAGCAAACAAAAATTTATGAGCTTGATGATCATGTAAATTTAAATTAACATACACATATTCTACTTCACCTTGAAGTACTTAATTGTTCTAAAGTGCACAAAATTGTTTACCTAAATAGAGATTTCATGCTAATAAAAAGTGTTTTTCAGTGATTTTTAAACTTGAAATATCATACCTAAAAAATATATTGAGCAAATAAATACTTATATACTTATTGTTTTTTTTTCCCAATTGAAGTATTTAGGGGTCGTTTAATGGTTTTTTTAATTTTTGTTGATGTATCAAAAATACGCAAAGGCCATGCTTAAGAACATCAAATACTTCGATTAAAGCCCGTTTATTCTTTATAATTAAACGAGTGTACAAATAAATTTATCAAGCATTTGTAATCATATTTAAATGTGGTATGCTTATCTAAGCTCCTAAGTATTTAGGGGACCAAACGAGCTAATTAGAGTCATTAAATAACAAGGGCAAAGTGTAATAATTTATGTTGTTTGAATCGCTCACATAAAACTTTGCTGAACCGGTACCCATTTAACCCCTGAACTTACCCATTTTTTATGAATGGGGCGGCGTTTTTCCAGTCACAAACACAAGACTCGAGTTAGTTATCACTATCACTGCATACTTTAAGTAACACCACGTAAAAAAATACAATTTTATCACAAAAGTGGCCAAAATTGACAATGAACGTCAAATTAAACAATGGGCGAGCCCAAAATTTTTAATAGTTCCGGCTATCGCCACTGATGATGTTTTGGCAGCACCGTCGATGGAACGACCCAAATCAGAAACGACGTATACTAGAAAGGACGTTTCGATTTTCTACCTTTTTAATTTATTTTGTTAGTCAAAACCATATGTGGCCAAACTTATTCCCTGTACTCTGTTGCCAGACTCAAGATTTATTGTGTTGCCGGTTATTCAGAAATTACAGCAAAAGCAGGAAATCATTTATAAAGCTGGCTGTCCACGAGAGCGGCTTTCCGCTCGCGGATGATAATTCAGCTTTGTGATTGGCGGAAAAACATTTTAAATTTGCACTAACCAATCACAACGCTGGATTATCATCCGCGAGCGGAAAACCGCTCTTATGGACAGCCGACTGTCCACGAGAACTGTTTTCCAGGGCCGTATTAACTGTATGATCATTTCCTCCTTTTCGCGCCTATTTCATTTTATTTATTTCAAACACCTTATTCATATAAAAATTTGTTCTACTCCCCACCCGACCTAAACTTTTGTTTTTTTTTAAACTCCCTGTCTAGCGCCTATTTTTTTCATGGCTGTAGCTGATAAATTCAGCGTTGTGATTGGTTAGTGCAAATTTAAAATGCTTTTCCCGCCATCACAACGCTGAATTATCATTCGCGAGCGGAAAACCGCTATTATGCACAGCCGGCTTAAAGCACCTCACTAACATATACCTAACATCCACCTTTTTGGGTGTTAAGGTAAGGTTCCGAGGACCGCGGCAGGCAGCAAACTTCCGACGCAAGCGCCAGAGCCATTCAAATGACCAGCAACGCTACTCATTACTTCCAATTGCGAAAGCGAAATATGAATGGCTCTGCCGCTTACGTCGGCAGTTAGCTGCCTGCCGAGGTCCTCGGAATCATACCTTATGTGCTACGTCTACTGTTTACTATATTGCTGTTCACCTAAAAGTTCTCGTATCTTTCGACTTGGCAAAGTTTTATCTTTTGGATTTAATGAGAATGAGTTAGATTTTTTTGTTTAAAAACTAATGAAATAAATAAAATATAAATGTAAATTTTATCAAAGCTTTATTTAATGAAAAAATCGTTATATTACGTGAATGATCTTTACTGGGTACAGCTGATAAGGCTTTTATTATTGTAAATGTGGTTATAACCTTGTTACAATAAAAAAATATAGGTCAGTTAAAATTTCTTAAGATATCAAAGCTGACAACTAAGTAGCTACGGTTGTTATCTTTATAAAATGCTTAAAAACTGTTAAAATAAAATGATATTCAAACTAGTTAAATTTTTAAATTAATAAAATGAAGAAAAATTTCTTACAACAAATACAAGTTCTTAATTGGTTAACAGTGGTTCAAATATGTTAAGAGTATTATAAAAGACCATCAAGTATTTTTAAGACTTGATATTTTGCAAATAAGGCAAAAATTATTATAGGCATGATATTTTATAGTATCTGTCCATTCAGTATGCCAAGATCTCTCCAACTGATCCTGAATCCTAGTTTTTGTAGCTTTGTGAATATGATCTTCCAAATAAAAATACTTCTCATTTGATACCATATTTTCCAAAAAGTACAAATAATTTCGAATCACTGGAATCTCGAATTTCTCTATAAACTCTGAAGTTTTTGACAGCCAATTCATAACAGGAATATTCCACCAATCCCAACTAACATCCTGATATCCATTAACATTGTTTCCAAGTTCGTTATTTGGTATTCCTGATGATGGTTTAGAAAAGTTACTCGAGATGTCTGTTTTTATGGAGGCTAACAGAATACTAGCTTTGAGAACCTTGAGAGCGTTTAAGTTCCAAATATTGTGGCATTTAGATGGTTGTTCAGTCTTAGTTTCATTGGATGGTCGAAGGGTGTGTAACTCATCTAAAAAGAAATGGAATAGCAAACTTTACTTTTTAAAAAATTAGATATTTACATTATTCTTATTGGCACCTTTCTGCCTAATATAATGAAGCCCTAAATAATTTGTATATTATGGAGATAATTATGTATCTTAGAACCAGAGTTGGGTCGTATTCAAATACTCAGTATTCTGAATACATTTTGCTGGTATTGGAATACATTTGTGGGTTTGGTATTCGGCAAAATAGTATGTTGGTCAGTATTCGGAATTTTGTATTCGACGAATATTTTTTTGAGTATTCGATTACCGGCGTTTCGGGTATTCGAATACCAAAAAGTGAAACAGTATCCAAATACTAAAATAGTGAAAACCGATTTTCAGTATTCTGCCAACTCTGATTAGAACCATTTTCACATACAGAAATTCTAATGAGACTTTGACAAAAATTGGAGGAAAGTGATCAAATATGGAGTATATAGTATCCCTAATATGGAATACCGGCATTTCTCTTAAAAGAAAACACATACGCAATAGTGGGGTTTGTCTCTTTTTTCAATGCCTATTCACGAGTAGAAGTGGTAACATGCTAGTGGAGAAAGCCCTCACCTACCACAAACCTATATTCTTCGCATTTATTTTTGTTACCTTAATACAGAATTTCCCAAAAAAGTTGATGACCAAAAAAAAGCACTTATCCCGCCCCCTCCCCCCTTCAGTCCAGGCCCTGGTAATTTGTACCGTCTTCAACGCCCTCTTGTCGGGCCTGGTGACTTTTCTGCCTAATATGACGAAGCCCTAAATAATTTGTATATTATGGAGGAAACAGTATCTTGAAACCATTTTCACATACAAGAATTTATTGGATTTTTGGTATTAATATTACTAAATTTTATTATTATTATTAATCACAAATAAAAATATTTAAATCTTTTAGAAAACATACAGAAAATACCATGCTTTAATTTAAGAAATATACCTTCAAGCTTGTCATTAAATTCTATGGGCAAAATGTTACAATTTTCCATTCGTTTCTGATAAAGGCTAGTTCCAGGTACGTGACTTGCAAGAAAAACTGATCCTAGTAATGTCAGCAAACCAGCAGTGTAAGTTGCTGCCAAAATTACTGATACAGCCACAACACATTGGACAATGTTATGAAGATCTAAAAAGAAAAAAAAGTTTATCAACTTAAGTACCTAGTTAAAAAACAAATACAACATTCTACTAACACAGAGAAAAACTTAGCATCCTAAATAATTTAAGTATGCCAATATTTAACTAAGATGCACTATGTCTAAAATAACTCTTTTTACCTATAATGTCTGACAAAACTTGAAGTTCCGTATATGTGAAGTGACCCCTTGCCTTTCCTTCTTTTTCAGATATCTTACTTTCAATTTCTCTTAGTTTTTTCCAAAAGCTAGTTCATTCACATATATTTCCCAATCCTTAAAAAAAAACAATTAAAAAAATATACCTAAAGAATGTTTAAGCTCCAAGTGGTCAAGAAAAGACTTACTATTGCTTTAAGGAAATCCCTTTCTAACAAAAACTAGCTCCTTAGAGGTCATCCCAGCTGATGCGGCCCATTCATCCATGAACACTTCGTCTGTTTCTCCATCATCAAAAAGAAATTTAGAGGAAACCATCTACAAATATTATCTGCTAATAAGTCTTTAAAACATTAGAGTAAAAAAATATATCTGTACTTTTTATTTTTTTAATTCATTTTCAGTTTCAATTCAGGACACTTCATCAAACAATTTCAATAACTACTATATTTTTACTGTTACCTATTTTATTGATTTTCTGGTAATTGTCTCAAAATATAGTGAGAATGAAGTTGGTACATTCTCCACTTTGATGATGGATATCTCGGAAACAAAATATTTCCAACTAAAAATTTGTGATTCGTGATCAGCACCCGTTATACCAAATTTGGTCAAATCGGAGTGGACACCATTCTCGAAACAATTACCAATTCTTTTAAACATACAATTTAAATAAATTCTATAAATTTAATTATAATATCTAAAAATCAACCGTAGTGACCCAATTTTAAATTTCATTTTAATGTATAACCTGGAATGATGTTCTATTTTATAATCATAGTAATCAACTTAATTTTATTACTTTCCTAATAAAAATATAATATTTACTTACCAAAGATACCAAAAACAAGTCGGAAGGTGCAGTTCTTTCCAAATAGTCCATATTACATTTCTTTAATCTTTCGAAATAAAGCATTGCAAGGACAAGTGAACATGGTGATACACAGGCATTTCTAGATATCTGGGCTGCAGTGTTATATTGAAGGCGGTCAAGGGATTTACCTTTTTGTGCTTCAGAAAAAATTTCCACGGCTAATTCTAAAATAAAAGTATTTACCTACTTAGTTTTCATTAGTAATATCATGACAATTATCACACTATGTTTTTAGGGTAATTTTCTAGAAAATGGGAGCAACTCCGATTTTGACGAAATTTGGTATGCGGGGGTTTTTGGGGCGCTGATCACGAATCTGAAAGAATTATTTGGCGGAAACGTTTCGTTCTCGAGATATCCATCATCAAAGTTGATATTTGAACTAACCTTATTTTCACTATATTCCCTTCTTGCACACAATTCTTGATTTAAAGCTAGTGTCACACAATATTTGATTTTCACCTTTAAAACCCCGTTTTTCTACGTTTTTACATTATTTTGAATTAAATTGCGTGGCTTTTCTTTGATAATCCGGCAACCATACATACACATAGGGCTTCATGGCAAACTGGGATTAAAATGATTCAAAGTATAGCTATGCAGTTTAATGCAAAAATAATGTAAAAACGTAGAAAAACGGGGTTTTAAAAGGTGAAAATCAAATATTGTGTGACACTTTAGCTTTAAATCAAGAATTGTGTGCAAAAAGAAGGGGGAATATAGTGAAAATAAGCTTAGTTCAAATTTGAACTTTGATGATGGATATCTCGAGAACGAAACGTTTCCGCCAAATAATTCTTTCAGATTCGTGATCAGCGCTCCAAAAACCCCCGTATACCAAATTTCGTCAAAATCGGAGTTGCTCCCATTTTCTAGAAAATTACCGTTTTTAGTAATCATGATAATTAAGGTAATAATCAACTCTTGAATAAATTATGGAATGCGTTGTGAGTAGGAGTGCAGATATATAAGCAATATTATAATAGGCCTCCACATAACAGACCTGTTCTATATATTTTTTTACCCACCTGTTACTGGCAAACTTAGCACATCATTCTTTGGCAATTTTCCATAATACAGAGTTTTTGTTATTCTCGAGAGGTACTTCTGGTGATCGTCAATACCCTACAAAGAATTACGTAATTTTACATAAACTTTAAAAGACTTTTTTTTGTGGTATTCATGTGTAACCCAAATTGAATGTTCCAAATAAGGGGATAAAATCTTACCTTACAATGAGGCGGTTTCTTGTAGATTTTCGACATTTTGCCAAATTTTTTGGCCCTGGTTATTACCTTTCCTAGCACGTTTTTATTGGAAATTTCAAACTAAAAAATAAACCGATTTAAAACATAATTAAAAAAATATGCTACTGATCACGTTCACCATCACACCACTAAAAAAAAATTACACCACGAAAAACCGAAAACGAAGATTGGGTTCGATTGGGAAAAAGGAGCATACATATAGCAGAGGCAAGATTGCCGTGTAGGAGGAAAAATCAAACACATTTCTGTAATAATCAGCATGCTCCAAGAGAGAGAAAGGTATTATACTTTACCCACTATAAATTAAAATGAGACAAATTACTTTGTTTTCTATCACTATATTTATCAACATTGTGACTGCAGTTTCGAAGCTTTGCTACATTTTCAAACTGAATATTCTAAACTACTTGAAACTTGTATATATATACACGTACAATTGGTTAACACATTTTTAATAATAGTGCCTATCCTAAATTTTAAAAACTGTAAATAGTGGGCTGCTCCTCAGGTCGGTCTGGTCATTCAATAAATTTATTGAGGGTTTTTATTGGCTTTGTAAATTTCAATAGACTCTAAAATGTTAAGTTTTTTACTTTTCGGTGCGGTATATAAGATTTTAAGATTATCGACACTTGGGAATGAATGACCAGATGTTATAAAGTGGTTGGCAAAGTTTGAATTATTTTTATTTAGTACATATGACGATTTGTGTTCCTTAAACCTAATATTAAAATTTCTTCCTGTTTGGCCCTACATATAAACTATTGCATTCTTCACAATTTAAACTATAAACTCCAGATTTATTTAATGGTAGTGTTTTTCCTTAGCATTAAAAAATAACTGAGAAACTTTTTGGGATGGCCTAAAGGCAATTTTTAAATTATTATTTTTTGTTAAGATGTGTGCTATTTTATCTGAAACTGGTCCAAAATATGTTAGGGTATGGTATGTTGGGGTGCTATTGGGTTTTATATATGGGTATATATGATTAAGGGCTAATTGTTTTTGTTTTTATTAATTAGCGAATTTATGGTACTTAAATCAAAACCGTTATTTTTTTGCAATAATTCTTATTGTATTTAATTCTATTTCACGTTTGTGGTTTTCTAAAGGGGTGGAAAATGCTCTGTGTATCATTGTTCTATAGGCTGCAAGTTTATGTGTTTTGGGGTGTGTCGAGTGGTTTGAAATCGTAGTGTCAGTAAATGTAGGTTTTCTATATACAAGGAAAATTGGTTGTTCTTTTTGGAAATCGATATATCAAGGAAATTTATGGTGTTATCGATTTCTTTTTCCATTGTAAACTTTATTTTAGGGTGAAGGCTATTAAGATGATTAAGTGTTAATTGTAAATCTAACTATAAATTGATAATGAATACCTAGTAAGTAACTCCGGTTACAGTAGTTTAAAACCAATAAAATATATTTTTTATTGTGGTATGTGGTAACTAGGATTACTGACTTTTAAACCAGTGAAATACATTTTTGTTCAGGTGTTTTTTTCAATTTATAGTGAACAGAGTATAGATGTATTTTCTTCTTTAACCTACATGCACACTATTTGCACAACCAAAAGGCAAATCTTCCTCTAGTAGGTATCTGCTTGAAGATATTGGTCAATATACAGGAAGTACATCGTCCAAAATCGCTTAGGTAGATAAATGCAAATGCCAATAAGAGAAGATATAATATAACGTATAACCCCATTTTTTCATTTATTTAGTTCTGTTTTCTACTCAGATTTTATGTATTTTATTTATTTATGGTAATACTTAGTTAAAAACTTACAAGCAATGGTTACGGAACCAGAAAAAGAGCACGTCTTATCCAAAAGACTAAATAAAATTTTGGAATCTCGTATAGAAAATGACCCAGACACTATTGAGGCCCTTCGTGAGCTATCTACTTTCTATACTGAAAACACCCTCCAGGCTCGTAGAAATTTACGTAGTCAGATAGAAAAGAGAAGTTTGGACATAAATGAAAACTTCCTAGCATCCTTCAAAGAGGTTAAACAAAGTTTTGATAAGGTTTATAATGATATTGTCGAGATGAACCAGAATATTCAAGAAATGACCAATCGATTGCAAAATGCCAAGAGCCAAACTAAACAGTTATTACAGAAGACTAGTGCATTGCAGGTAGGACTAAATAACAAATTTAAAAATATCTGTTATGCATGTGTCCTGTTGCATTCTTATATTGTTTCTTTACAGGAAGAAAAAGAAAAAATGAAATGCAACAAAACATCACATCAGCATTCCTAAAAACGTTTCAACTTAAACCAGAAGAAGTTGTGGCTTTACATGGTGACAAGAATAAGAGGAATGCCCCCATAACCTTTGACACATTTAAAGCACTTGAAAGGGTGCAAGAGATTCATAACAACTGTAAAATTTTGATGCAAGCAGGCATGCAAACTTTGGCTTTGGATACTATGGAACAAATGACATTACATCAAGAAGGTAAAGACATTTTTCGTACATATGCAACACAATTATTTTAAAGGAGTGTCTGAAAAGCACTAACTTTTTTCTTTTAAATGTTTAAGGAATAGTTTTCTACATCAAAAAGTAAATTTTTGTGAGTTTTACATTAAATTGTTAAGCTGTTCCAGAAAAGAATTAAGTAGTTTTGTTCACCTACATACTATACTCTGTTCTGAGCTCTGTTCACTAAAAATTGAGAAAAACACCTGAACAAAAATGTATTTTATTGGTTTAAAAATCAGTTACCCTAGTTACCACAATAAAAAAATTATTTTATTGGTTTAAAACTACAGTAACCGGAGTTACTTACTAGATATTCATTATTAATTTATAGTGGTCAAAGTGTAGTATGTATTTTTATCTTCTCTAGGAAGTTATTTTAGGGTTCATTAGGATCTTTTTATACTTTTTATTATTGTGCTATTTTATACAAATACTTACCTACATTTTGTCTTTTAAATAAACGTTTTTTTTTAAAGGTGCTTTGGAGGTACTTTATAGATGGACACAAAGTCATTGCCGAAATGTAGATAACCCAGACTTACGTGACATTATAACACAAGCCATGACAAAACTACAAGATCGACCAGTACTTTTTAATTATGTCATAAATGAATATTGTATCTGCAGGAGAAGTTTATTGGTAGCAGAATTTATTAATGCCCTAACAAAGGGTGGTAAGTAGTTTATTTACAAATGTACTCTTATTAAGTGTTTCGAGATGTTTGGTAAACTAATTTGAAATAGAATATACAAGGTATCTAAGAAATATAACAATGTGGCCCTAAAAATAAATTATGTAGACTTTGTTGATAGGTCTGTATATTGATATTACTTGTTTATGACTTCCAATAAATTTATAATAATTTTTAGGTCCCTCTGGAAATCCTGCTCCAATTGAAATGCGAGCTCATGACCCTCAAATTTATGTAACTGATATGTTAGTATGGATAAATAAAGCCATACCAGTGGAAAAACAAAATTTAAATCTATTAGTTAAGCTATGTAGTTTTGATGGTAAGTTATTGAAAAAATCACTTAAAACTAAATAATCTATAATAAAAAAGGTCACCTGTATGATTTATGTTATATTTTTAGGTTTGAAAGAAATGCTCAATGAAGCTCTTGCCAGCATTTGTGAAGGTGTCTGTCAGCCACTAGAAATAAGAATTGAAAAAATATTAAATGTTCCAACTCAGGCTTCAACTATTTATGCTGTTGTTAACATGTTAAGGTAAAAATTGCAATTAGTATATGATTTTTTTACCTAATGGAACACCTTTTTATACATACGTAGGTACTATAAGAAATGTATCAGTAAATTAGTAGAAGGAGGACAACTTGAAGAAACTTTAATAAGACTCCAAGAAAAAAGTGAACAAGTATTCTTGAATTCTCTAACACAACAGGTTAATGGTCTTTTAGTCAGAGTTGAAGCTCCACCAAGAGATTTAAGCCCTACTCCAGCAATCTCTCATTTGTTAGCTATTTTAAGAGATATGTTATCAACGGCAAGCATGAGTGAAGGTATAATTAAAACTATTTGCAGAACTGACTTAAATAATAACATATGCTACTTTCTTCTTATAGGTCGTGAAACAGACATGGTAAAAATTGCCAATAATATTCTAGAACCTCTCCTCAGAGCAGTAAATGAACAGGCTTCTAGGTTACCACCTACAGACATGGCAGTGTATTTACTAAACTGCATGTATTCAATGTATACCTGCCTAAGTATGTATGAATTTATGGAAGATAGACTTGAAAGATTACAGGTAAAATAGGATAAATTACATAAAAAAGCAGAAGTCAAATAAATCTTTTAAATTAATTTCTTTTTAGGCACAATCTGATGCTCAAATAGATACACTGACATCTGAACAAGCAAGTTCATTGGTCGCCAATCTAAGTCTAGGACCAATTTACACTATTTTGCAAGATCATAGCCAAGGACCTTTATCAGGAATTCCAGGTAAATAAGTTATATTATCACATCAATTAAAAATACCTTTTATTTATTAAGCCCCTTATATTCATTTTACATATTTTATTTAGGCATGGAACCATCAAACCTCAGAAATTTTTTAAATAAACTGGATCATCTCTCAGCACAACCAGACTCCATTCTATTACCTCAAATAAATCTACTTTTGTCCTCCAAACACAAAAAAGCAGTACAGAAAAGGTCGTTTGATTTGCTGCTTGCAATTTATAAGCAACTCTATGATGCAGTGCATAATCCTGTTAACCAATACCATAATCCTGCTGAAATTTTAAGCAAGACACCTGAAGAACTTGTGAGCATGTTTGGATTAGTTTAAAAGTTATTTTACAGATATATTTTTATTTATAACACATATTATCTTCAAAAGGATTTTTAAGGTTTTTTTTTGTCGACCCTGAAAGTTAAGTATGGTTTGTCGTTTTAATGCTGGCAATCAAAATGTCAAACAAATCTAGTCTATTAAAGCACCAGTCGAGAAGAAGAATAAAATATTTAGTCAGATTGGTTTTATATTTACTTTAGTAAAGGTAATGTTAGTTATGTAAAATAATTTTACAGTATTGTTATATTTGTTTATATTTTTATTATCTAGATTATAAAATGTACATGTAGAATATATTGAATATACTATAAACAAAAATATATTATTTTCTTATATGTATCTTAATTTTTACTTTATCCACTTTATCAAATATATTATACATATATTTGGGTTCAATTTTTGCATAATTTTTGACACTTAAAATTTAAATCTGACAATGTACGGTATAATTTTATTTTTTTTGTGAAAAGTAATTTGTCAAAAATTGTTATTGTTTGTAAACATTTTTTTCTATTTTTATTTTATTTTTCTAGATTAAGAAAGCCTAATGAAATGACTTTTAAGGGACAGTTTTGCCATGATTGCATGCTTTTAATATATTTATTATTTATTAAATGACTTATTACTTAATAAATTATTTATCAATTTACTTAATTAAATAAATAAGTTTTTAAACCCTTAAATTTTATATCCCTATTAAAGATATGATGTGCACTACTTTAAAAAACTTTACAATTAGATATGTATTAAATTAGATGCAATTCTCTTTTATACATACAATATTCAATCAATAAAATCGCTGACTAAAGTACTAAACTTATTCTTCAGATTTATCTAACAAACAAACATCTAAAACACAAAATGTTGCCCTGCACATTGGACAAGTACATTTACTTGATAACCACTGGCTTTTTGCTCAGGTTCTTGCCTAGACACAAACCATTTTGCTATGCAGTCTGAACACCACATTGGGCGACAAAAACAACTTGTACAATTACTGTTTGGACGATTTTCATTGTCCTGGCATTGCTTTTGAATTTTAATACCTGGAGGAGCTTGAAGGCAGCCTATACATTGCTCTAATTCCTAAAAATATAGTGTCTTGATAATTATGTCCTACGCACAACCGGACAACGTTATGCCCCTAGGAATGTGTGAATTTTTATTATTAATTCCTCAAAAATCTAAAATTTTATCCTATAGGCTACTGATTCTGTACTTTAAAAAGGAATTACAAAGTAAGGGGTTTTATTATTTCATATGCTCAATGGACCCCCAACCATTAAAAAACCGCGGAGTGCAACCATTTAAAGGAGTGCATTTTGAGAACGGGGTAAAAACAGCCCCTTTTTAGTTTTCTGAGGTTAGGTCAAAAACTACGCACTTTTCCAGGTAGTAGTCAACAGAAAAGTTTTTTAAAGTTTGCCACTTACATAATTTTTGGCAATTTTACCTATTTTTTCACAAACAAAGTTCTGTAACTCTTTTCTACGCAGTTTTAGGTATTGTCAATAGGATATTCAGTTGAAAGAGAAAACAATTACCTTTAAAACGGTCTTTTGTAAAAGGCTCTAAGACTATTTATAGGTACGATATGGTTGTTTAAGCCTTTCTACTTTCAACTATTTTTTATAACCTTTACCTTTATCTTTTTAATTTCTCGTTAAAACTTTTTTCCTTCTACATTTAGGTATATATGATGTAAAAAAGAAAGCCTATTTCCTTATCTTTGGAATGGTTTGTTGTAAAAAGGCTGAGGTAAATTCTAAACAAAATATGGTTAGTCAAAGTGTCATACTGCAAACGATTTTTGATAATTTTCTGCAACCACAGTTCACACAACATCTGAAGCTCATGTAACTAGACTTAGCAAGCAAAGAACACTTTTGTTTGCATGTGACGACTGCATACCAATGGTTAAAAACTCCCTTAAGACGTTCACTGTTGGGCTTCAAAACCAATTAGATCTGCTTAAGAAAGCAATGGAAAAATCTATGACGATGCCATTGATACCATCAAGCAAACCTACATAGACAAGTTTGATAACTTGAGTAATAATCTTCAACATAAATTAGAAAAATTGACTGTCTCACTGAAGAAATCAGGAGACTCTCAAGAAGCAACAATCCTCAACAAACAAGTTCAAACTGGTGGAAAAACTGCTAAGAAACTAAGGAAGCAAAATACTACTACCAGTGCCAGTACTAGCACTAGTACGAAAAACGAGACGCCTCATAATTCCATCTAAAAACCAACTATAGACGCCGCGTCTGTTAGATCAGCTGTAGCTTCAGCTCAAATGCAGACAATCACTGGCTTGACAAGTGATGTGGAACCTGCAAAGCATCAGAACCCGCGAAGCAATTATCAACAGCTTTACAAATATATACAACGACCAGCACCACACAAGGGTACGAGAGAAGGAGTCACTAACTTAGAAGTTGCAACAGTCAAATCAAAAAAATTCTGGATTTTCCTATCTGGATTTAGTACACGCACAACACCTGATTCTATTGCATCATATATCAAATCCACCCTTGGTTTGGAGAACTGGGACTGTGAAAAACTTCGAACCCGAAGAGACAAATGGAAAAGCTCTTTTAGAGTTGGTGTGGCTGAGGGTGATAAAGACAAAGTGATGAATCCTGAACTGTGGCCATCTGGAATAATTTTCAATAATTTTTTAAACCTTCGACACAATCCAGGGCTGTGCTTTTGAATAAATTAGAAAGCCCCACTCCAGGGACTTCAAGAAAACAGATAAGTGCTTCTCTGGGCATACTACATTATAATGTTCAATGTCTTAGGAATAAAACAAATCTATTAGAATCTTTTTAATTGATAAAAATTATAGTATTCTATGTATTAATGAACATTGGTTAAGTGATGATGAATTCAAATCTATAAACATAAGTGGTTTTGTCCCTGTCTCAAGCTACTGTAGATCGGAGCGCAAAAATGGGGGTTGCTGTTTTTGTAAAGAGTGACATTCTTACATTTCCTCTGCCTTTTGATTTAACAGGTTTGTGGGACGAGCTTAACTTTGAAATCGCAGGAATAATATGTAATGACACTCAAATAATAACAACATACCGTTCTCCGAAGGGCAATCTAGCAACATACTTAACTAAACTAGCATATGTGTTAAACAGGCTGGATTTGAATAGGGGCATAATATTAACGGGGGACTTTAATGTACATTTTCAATCAAATTATTGGGAAGCACAGGTCCTTTGTAACCTATGTCAGTCCTATGGACTGTCAAAAGTAATAAATGAAAACACTAGAAATGAGGCATGCTTGGATAACATATTCACCAACATTGGGGCTGGCAACTTTGCATCTGGGGTCATCGACCCAAACTTCTCTGATCATTCTGCTGTTTCATTTAAATATACCTTGCAATCAAAAACCACAAATAGTACTTCTCGGAAAACCTATAGACCAATAACAGATCAAGGTTTATTTAACTTGTATAATGCACTGGAAGGGGCTGAATGGTCATTTATTAGCGATTCCAATATGTCCTCTAATAAGAAATTTGAATTCTTTATAAACCAAATAACACATTTCTGTGATCTTAGTTTTCCAGAAAAAACAAAGATATTTAAAGAAAACAACAAAGGAACGTACAAAATACATTGGTTCAATGAACAACTAAAGAGAGATAGGGAAACATTAAAATTATTAACTCGTTTAAACAAATCTGAACCCCATCTGGTAACTAAAAAAATGCTCAAAAATTTTAGAAAAGAATATTGTAAGACTATAGAACAGAGTAAGAGGCGAGCCAATGATCAGTACATAAGTCAATCAAACAACAAGAGCAAAGCAGTGTGGGACATAATAAAAAACAATAACCCAGTAATAAAATGTAAACAGTCAAAAATGTTAAATGCCAATAACTTTAATGAGTACTTTACTCATATTGCCGAGAATCTAATAAAAATCTTCTAACAACAGATAAAGATCCAATGGAATATATTAAAAACCTAAATATAGATAAAAAAAACCAAAGTTTTAATTTTCATGAGTTCAGCTTTGTTGAGGTGAGACATATTATTGCCAACCTTAAGAACAGCCCGAGTAAAGATCATTTTAAATTAAATGTTAAAATACTAAAAACACTTAGAGAAATTATTATATATCCGCTAACCAAGATCATAAATCTCTGCATTAAAGATAACTTATTTCCGGACTGCCTAAAAACGGCACGTGTGGTTCCTATCTTGAAGAAGGGTGACCCAGAGGAAGTCTCTAACTATAGACCAATTTCAATATTGCCTTTATTTGGCAGAATTTTTGAGGCAGTTTTAAAACACCAGATGATTGGTTATTTAGAAAGTCAGCGCCTGCTTAGTCCGGAGCAGTTTGCCTATCGTAATAGTAAATCAACCACTGCAGCAGTAAGTCATATTATCGACTACATTCAGGATTGCTTTGAAGGCAAGATGTATGCTCAGGCATCCCTCTTCGATCTGACTAAGGCTTTTGACTGCGTTTCCCATGACCTTTTGACCCAGAAGCATTATCAATATAAGTTTAGCAACAGTAGTGTGGATCTCCTGAAGTCTTACATATCAAACCGTCGCGTCACCAGTATGTATCATACAACAGCAAAACATCATCGAAATGTAAAGTTAAGTATGGAGTACCCCAAGGCTCAGTTCTGGGACCAATACTCTTTCTGATTTACATAAATGACATAAATGCATGTACATCAAATGATACCACAGGGATTACATTGTTTGCAGATGATACAACAACAATTGATAGCTGTGATAACTTAGAGCGCTTAAAGTTGAAGGTCAATGATACGAGGAAAGGTATTCAAAACTGGTTTGTCTCCAATAAACTTAGTATTAATGAAACAAAAACTCAAACCCTGAATTTTTCTTTGCGACCTGTAAATGAAAATACAGAACCCGTTAAATTTCTTGGAGTACACCTCGACACCAAACTCACTTGGGAAGAGCATGCCAATCAAATAGCAAGTCTTATAAGCAAAAACACATATGTTATCCGAAACCTAAAAACTGTGTGTCAGAGAGGGTGCTTATAAATGCATACTATGGATACATTCATGCTCATGTCAACTATGCAATCTTGTGTTGGGGGCATTCTGCCCACGCATCTAGAGTGTTCTCAGCACAAAGACGATGTGTGAGGGTGATTGCGGGGCTGGACTACAGAGAGTGCTGTCGAGGTGCGTTCGTCTCCCTAGGGATACTTACCCTGCCTTCCCTCTATATCTTTAACTGTCTTACGCACGTTAAAAAGCACCTAAGTGGCTATAGCCAGAATGAGGATATACATGGGTATAATACCAGGGCAAGGAATGATCTTGCCATAAGATATAGTAGAACTTCCAGGGCGAGAGATGGACAAAACCACTATGGTATAAAGTTTTTTAATGCTCCCCTGAGGAAATTAAACACCTTAATCTAAGGGGTTTTGAAAATAAAATAAAACAATATCTTAAGGAAAATGCAATTTATAGTGAGACTGAATACATGTTGTCTGTGAGTAGTTTCGGATCCTTTAGGTAAACCCAGAGAAGCATTTGCTTGTTTTGTATTTTAGAGTGTAATGTAATTATTGTTTTAATCTGTTTTATGTAGTGTTTTATTATTTTAATTGAACAAATTTATTTGTGTAATTTTAGGTCTAATTTTTGATTGTATTATATTACTATATATTTTTTAACTTGTGACTTGTGAAAATGCAATTATGTATGAATATTCATGATTAAATATTTGAATTTGAATTTGAATTCTTGTACAACCTTTCGTACATGGAATGGCTATTTTTTCAAACAAAACTTTTGGCGTAGGAGCTTTGAGAGTAAATATTGGAATTAATCCATATCTTGAATTTTTATATTCATATGTGACTAAAAAATAGTAACCTTGGCTGAAAAGTCATATTTAAAAATCGGGATTGTCGAAATCATATACCAATTATAGGATTTATGCACATTTTATCATGTTGAACATTAATACTATCTTCAAAGACAGTGTCATTTTTTTCGGCAATGGAAGTGTCCCCACTACTACCAACATCACTTACTCTAACATTTTTTGTAAGTTCATTTTAACGACGGCCGTGGGTAATAAGTAATGTTAACTGTTTAAAAATCACATTAATAATGTATACATTATTAAACCGTCGTAGAAAAAAAAACAAACTAAAAAAATGACGTAAAAATTTACAAATATCGTTGCAGTATGACACTTTGACTAACCATATATTGCTTAAAATTAACTTCAGCATTTTTGACAATAAACCATTTTAAAGAAAAAGGAATAGGCTTTCTTAGTTATAACAAGAAATTTAAAAGATATACATAAAGATTAGGAAAAATTGTTGAAAGTAGAAAAACTTCAAGAACCATATCTTGCTGATAAAAAGAGCCTCTTACAATGAACCGTTTTAAAGGTAATTGTTTTCTCTTTCAATGAAATATCCTTTTGACTATACCTAAAACTGCGTAGAAAAGGGTTACAGAACATTGTTTGCGAAAAACTAGGTCAATTGCCGAAAAATGATGTGAGCGGCAAACTTTTAAAAATCGTTTCTTGTTGACTACTACCTGGAAAAAGTGCGTAGTTTTCGATCTAACCTCAAAAACTGAAAAGGGGCTGTTGTCACCCCTTTCTCAAAAATGCACCCCTCTAAATGGTAGCACTCTGCGGTTTTTTAATACTTAGGGGTCCATTGACCATATGAAATAATACAATCCCTTTAACGTTGTAGTTCCCTTTTACCCTCTTTTTTGTACATAATCAATAATAGCCTACTATTCCACATTTCATAGGAATAAAAAGCCTTGTAAGGATTCATTGGACCGAAGTTTTTGTAGGAAATATTAGAAACAAACTACTAAATTAAATAAATATAGTTTTAAAAACTTAAAAAAGACACCTCTAAAGTATATTGAATTAGAAAGGTCAAAATAAATTTTAAAACAATAATGAACGAAGCGTCGGGCGCTCAATATACAAAAAATATGGCACAAAGCAAATATTTTCCACTTTTTAGTTCAATTTATTGTCAACAAAAAATAAAATTGTGGTGTGGACATAATTAGAACTCACGGCCGGTGAAACCGACCTCAGCAAAGACCCGCGCCTTGTAACGCTCGGCCAACGAACGCAGTTAAAGTGGTGGGATATACTCACAGTAATAAGCCACTATGAGCTCTTAGATCAAGCGAAAATTACATACATACAAGTAAAGCTAATAAAAGCCTGTTAAAAAGAAAGTATTTCTTAGAAATATAAACTTACCATATTTGTAATGTATTTAGGATTCTTCTCAATAGTATCCTTGAAAACATCTACAAACTGTTCAACAATTGTTTTATGAAATTTGACATCTGGTAAAACATTAATTGATCTGGCTAATCTATCTTCCAGGTCCTGCAAAAAATAATACAACAAGCCCTTGTGAATATTGAGGTAGGCCAATAAACAAACATAACATACCTTAAAATATGCAGAATTTATCCTTATGACAAATGAATCGACTCTTCCACTTTTAACTTCAATATTTAAAAATTGTGCTTCACTGGGGTTTATATGAGACATGTTATAATTTGTTGCTTCTTTCACGACTAAAGTGGCATCACTCTGATGGGTTAAAAAATTGTAAAAGGGGATACTTTGATGATCCAGTTTTCTGTTACAACTACTTTTGCTATGGGGTTCGTTGATAAACACACTTTTTCAAGTCTATTTAAAAAAAATTGATAATATTAAAAAAAAAAACATTCTTTACACTAATTTGAAAATACATTATTACCTTCTAAATTCATTTTCTATATCACAGGCTACATCTACCCATGTATTATTATTGTTACAAAACTTTATTAGGTTTAATACTACGGGATGTTGCTTATAGTTATCGTCTGTCCATCTCTTTATTTCAAATAATGCTAGCAAAGGTAAAGCTATACTAGAGGCAGCAAAAAGTTTCCATAAAAGGGTATTCCCAATAAAAAGACTTGTTATCTACAAAGCAAGTTTTTGTAATGTATTGATTTGAAGTATGAATGATAAATATGTATTGTATATCCCCAACATAACTCTTTTTGTTGGTAATTTAATTATCACTTAATGGAAATTTATTAGGGTTATGAAATATATTACATTCTAACAGAAGTTAATTGTTAATAATAATAATAATAATAATAATAATAATAATAATAATAATAATAATAAAGCAAACAACGCTCTTCGGA